>CM066333.1:74010967-74270967 GCA_033807585.1 Hydrophis major
TGCTTTATTTTGTGCCAATAAAGGAGAATATAGGGTTGAAATGAGCGGTCCTTGGTGCCAGAAGTGAGGTCTATGGAGAGGAGAAGAAGAGGAAGGCTGTGGGGCCCTTGAGGCTCTCTGAACTTGGTTGTTTTCTTGCAGACATTTCATTACCCAACTGGATAACATCATCAATGCTAGAAGAAAGTGGGGTTTGTGGAGAAGAGGAAGAGAAAGAAGACTGTGGGATCCTTGATGCTCCATGAGCTTGGTTGTTTTCTTGCAGACATTTCCTTACCCAGACCAGGTAATATCATCAATGCTAGTCCTTTGTGATGTATTTTGTCTTTTAAGGTGTACACCTATGAGTCTCTGTTTGTGGATGCACATGTGTGCATGAGGCAATCCTTTTTCTAAAATAGATTAAACTAAAGCTGATTAAAGGCAAACAGATCTTTTTTTATTAAAAAAAGGTTAAAAGCAACTGAATTCATAGACATGATTTGGCCATCTTCTGTAAGGCTAGAAATGAAGAGAAGGTGAATTCTACATAGTTCTCCCTTATGCATGACAACCAGCTGTGTGATTTTGACCCACTCATTCTTTCTCAGTCCAGCCCACTTCTCTGGGATGTTCTGGTGGAGGAAATAGGAAGCGCAACCCACTGCCATTTTTGTCCAATTCTATGGGTGATTTTCCTCCCCTCTTTTTCTTGATTACACCCCTCGTGTCACTGCACAATCTGGCTGCCATGGCAAGAAATTAAATGAAACACAGAAGCAGCCGGTGTGCCCTGAATATGCTGCAGACTTTCCACCATTTGATCGTTTCTCATTTTCCATTACAATGCTTTGTGCAATTGTGCAGATTTGCTCCTGATAGTCTCCTTGCTGAGAAATGAAATGGACTATGAAGCAATCATGTGTCGTTGCTATAGGGAATAGATTGTTGGACAATTTTCCTCTGAGCTCAGTGGAGTTGAAGTGGGGTGTGGGTGATGGGACAACTGTGCAAAACCCAAGAAGAAAAATAAATCTAGCCATGAAACTTTGCAAATGTGAATAGAGGTAGTCCTTGACTTACAACCATTCTGTCAGCATTCCAGAAAACCTCCACTCCAACAAATAACTCCGAGACAGACATCTTCTCAAAAGTTCTGTTTTAAAGGGATAGTACAATGGCACATCTGGGGAATCCTGAATCTCAAAGTTCCGGGCTTCCTTGCAATAAGTAAAAACTACAAATCCACCCCCTGCACCCATCATTACATCACATGCCCCAATCCCCATCCGTCCCAACTTGAGACTTCCCCTCACTTAACTTAGAAGTGTTAATTGACCTTGACTTAGAAAAAGAATGTTATTATGTCTAACTACATATACTCCAAGAAATTCCCTCCCTCCCAATGTGGCACTGTGGGGGCATCTGGTCTCAATATGGCTTCCAAAGCTGACACATTTATTTAGCCACAGTTCAAAGTTACAATGGCACTGGGAAGAAATTACTTAGGACCGCTTTTCGCAGTTACAACCTTTGCAGCATCCCCATGATCATGTGATCAAAATTCAGGTGCTTGGCAATGGGTTCATACTTACGACGATTGCTGCATCCCAAGGTCAGGTAGTCCCCTTTTGTGACCTTTTTGACAAGCAAAGTTAGTGGGGGCAGCCAGATTCACTTAACAACTGTGGTACTAATTTATCAACTTATTATTACCTTTATTGTCAGAGTATGTGTACAATGAGATTGGCTGAGCCTCTCTTCATGCACACTCATCCCCAACACAACTCACAGTGAGGACAGAAGTCCCTAACCCACTCCCAATCTTATTACACTATGTGACCTTGTTCCACAACATGCTGGCCCTACAAGTCTATCATACTATGTTGACATGAAGTTATTTTCCATTCAGGAGTCTGACAACCCATGGGTAGAAACTGTTCCTCCGCCTGTGGGTGTGGCTGGCTATGCTTCTATAGCTCCTACCTGATGATAGGAGAGTGAAGAAGTGCTGACCAGGATGTGAGTCATCCCTGAGGATTTTCATCACTCTTCTAAGGCAGCGAGTCCTAGTGAGGTCATTTAGTAGTGTCAGGGAACAGCCCATGATATTTTGTGCTGTTCTCACCACCCTCTTTAATGTCTTTCTATCCACGGCTGTCAAGCCAGCATATCACACCGTCATGCAATATGAGAGGACACTTTCTATTGTGGATTGGTAAAAGGAGGTCATCATTCATTGTTCCACTTTATTCTTTTGCAAGACCCTGAGGAAATGGAGTCTCTGTTGGGCTTTTCTGGTCATCTGGGTTGTGTTGATTTTCCAGGTGAGATCTTCAGGTAGACTGCCAGGAATTTAAAAGAGGAAACTCCCTCCACACAGCCCCCCTCGGTGTAAAATGGGGCGGGTTCCTCTCTCTTCTTCTGGAAGTCTAACATCCTCTCTAACTGCAGTGATTCACTTAACAACTGTGGCAAGAAAGGTCATAAAAACTCACTTAACAAGTGTTTCACTTAACAACATAAATGTTGGTGGTCAATGGTGGTCATAAGGCGAGGACTTAACAAGTGCAACTTATGGTCCCAAAAATATGGTAATGATCATGTAGGTTGTGATCTCTTAGCTAATCACCCAGTGTCGTTCTAGAGCTGTCTTTCAACTGGGCATTAAAATGTACAACCCCTAGGAAATAATGGAGAGTATTTTTCATGTCATTATACTAACTGGAAAAGGAAAGATAATGATTAGTGATGATCCTACTAAATAAATTATCTGAAAATGAGAACTAACAGTTCTGTTGTGGGAGATCTATCGAGAGTCTAAGAATTGCTTCCCTGGGTGACATCTGTCAACTGGAGCAATTTTTGCAGACGATCTGCCTTCTTGCTTCTCATCCTTTCGCCTAATCCCAATTGAATAGGGTTATTTTTCCCCTTTACAAATCCATTCGGACTTCAATGTCTAAATGCCTTTTTCAAAAAGACTTTGCTTTTCCTAGAAGACATTTTGCTTCTCATCCAAGAAGCTTTGAAGAAAAACAAAGTCCAGTTTCCTTTTGAAAACAAAAAAACAAAAACTCCACCATTGGGACAACTATCAGCTGGATGACTTGAGAATCTCCGTAGACATTTGGACACCAAATTCCAGCATCATGGGTGGTGGTGGTATGCTACAGGTTCAGACCAGTTCGACGGATTAATAATTTAAAAAAAGCCTTCGACGATCAGCTGAGTGACAATCAACGGAGAGGAGAAAGAAGAGAAAAGCGTAAGATTGGCCCTCCCACCTGTCCCTGTTCTCTTCTTTATCCCCTCAGCTGATTGGCGCTGCAGGCCTCAGCTGGTGGTGGGGAAAGCTGCATGTGCATGTTAGGTGCATATATGCACACACGCACGATCACCGAACCAGTAGTGGAACGGGTAGGATCCCAGCGCTGATCATGGGTATACTTTTATTTTTGGAAGTCAATAGAGCTGGTAAAGAATTCCAACAGGAGAAAATATGGCGGTTAAGGATTGATCTGGGGAATCCTTAGTGCTCTCTGAGCTTTGTTTATAAATGTTTCATTGGTGAACTAGGTAACTTCTTAAGTGCCAATGAATGTGGGTATTTCTCCCTGTTTATATGTCGGGAGTCTTGGAGGAGGGGAAGTTTTCTGCTTGCTACTTTCTTGATTAGGACATTGTTTTCTGCTTGAGTGTTTGTCTACTGTTAATCCCTGATTATCTGGGTATTGATTGTTAGAGAGAGAGAAGTGTTCTGGTCTGTTTTTTTTCCTTAGCTTTTTTATAGTCTCTTTTGAATGGAGTGTTAAATGTGGTTTATTTCTATAATGAATTCTCAGGGGTATGCTCTTTCTCACCAGTAGAACTATCAGCCAATCAATGTGGCTTGCTGAACAAAACCCTCAGTTTATTCCAAAACACATTCTTTTTCTGTATTTGTGAAAAGCAAAGTTAGAGAGAGAGAGAGAGAGATAAAAAAAAATATACCAATAATATTACAGATTTTTGTAAACCACACAGTGTGACAAGAAGTTACATGAAGGTGAAGGTATTGACTAAAAGCATAAACAAAGGTACTTTAAAATGACCCCTTCATCCTGATGTCAACAGAACAAACTTTCAATTTTATCCATATTTGTAATACTTATGTAATAGTAGTTCTGCATTTAGATTACCATCCAGTGGCAAATGATTTGCTGTTTTAAATTTGCTGGACTGGAAAAAAAAAAAAACACGAGCAGAAAACTGGTCACAACCATGAGTCTTCTTCTGTCCATAATAGAATATCCTGTGATAATAGGCTTGAAATTGTAGGTTTGGATCATTTCGAACTGCAAGTTTTAATAGTAAAGTAAGGGGTCTGTGAAAAACCACTTTAAACTTAATGTAAACTGTTTTAAGCTCCATTGTAGTGTGTGTGTGTGTGTATGTTTGTGTGTGTGTTTGCGTATGTGTATGTATGAGCATGGGAGAAAGCAACAACAAGAGATAAGCCTCCTTTGACCAACATGATGGAAGCAAAAACAACAGAGCTAATTATGGATGGGAGGCAGTTGACAGGACCTATCACATGTGCAAGGGATAAATTGATTAATGATATATAAAGGCAAAGATCTCTGTAATGGTAGTTTAATACTCTGATGATATCAGCAGAGTCTGATGAAAGCTTTAAATATAATTTTAAGTTCTGGAGATCGAGGATGTCTGTTTCTTCTTTTACAAGTATACCTGGAACTTGTATTTTTAGAATAGTTTGTAACACACACACACACACACACATACACATATATATATACATACACATATATGTGGATCTTTGGTTATTCGGGTTTTCTCCCGCGTAAGATTGGAAGTATCTAGGCAACGTTTCAATGAAGTCTCCTTCATCATCTTCAGGCTTGGTCTTCAGCTCTGTGCTTCTCAGAGTGATGTGAGCTTGCAGCTGCTTCTTCCTTTTAACTGCTAGTGGGGGTGTGACTTGATTGGGTGGGGGCTTGGCTGTGTTCTGATTGGGTGGGGGTGTGTTCTCATTGGTTGGGGGTTTTGGCTGTGTTCTGATTGGTTGGGGGGTTGGCTGTGTTCTGATTGGCTGGAGGCGTGTTCTGTTCAGATGGGGGTTTGGTTGTGCTCAGGTTAGTCTTAGTTGCTGGGGGATTTGAGCTGGTGAGCTGTGATCTTGCTGTTTGGCTTCGAGTTCGTGGTCCTGCTGCATCTTCATGGTGGGGGTCAGTTCGCTTCATGTGTGGCTCAGAGGGGTTTGAAGTGGGTAGTGATGCAGCTGCAGTGCAGCTTCTGATCCGTGGTCGTGTCTCATCTTCTGTGTGGCTGTGAGTCTGCTTTCTACATGGAAGTGTGGTGGTGGCATCTTGTATGGTTCTCAGGGGTGTGGGTCTGGTGTCATTCTTCATGTTAGGTACTCGTCTGTTCATGAGGGCGGGTTTCCAAATGGCTGGTAGGCGGGAGGTATCATCTTGTTTATTCATGCTGTGTGGGCGTTTTTCTATCTCTATGGCTTCTCTGATTATTCTGCTGCTGAAGTGTTCGGTTTTGATGATAGTTCTGGTATTTTTAAAGTTAATCTCATGTCCTGTGCCTTTGAGGTGTTGGACCAGGGAAGAGGTCGGTTCTTCCTTTTTGATTGAGTTCTTATGTTCTTCAATGAGTGCACTTATTTTTCTGTTAGTTTGTCCAATGTATGTGGTGGGGAAGGCAGTGCAAGGGATTTTGTATACTCCTTGATTTTCTAACTCGATTTTGTCCTTAGGTTTTCTTAGGATGGTGGATATCTTTCTGTTTGTGCAGAATGCTGTCTTAATGTTGTGTTTTTGGAGGATCTTGCTGATTTTGTCTGTAGTGCCTTTTATATATGGGAGGAGGGCTTTGCCATTCTCTTGTTCTCTGTCTTGCATTTTGGTTGGGGTTTCTTTTTGGATTAGGTGGGTGATCTTCTTTCTTTGGAATCCATTGGCTGTCAGCATGCTGGTGAGAGTGTGTAGTTCAGTCTCTAGGTGTTGTTCGTCGGCTAAGCATTTTGTTCTGGAGATGAGTGTCTCAGCTACGGAATTGATCTGTGCTGGGTGGTGGTGTGACAGTGCGTGTAGATAGTGGTTTGTATGTGTTTTCTTCTGGTAGATAGTGTGTCCTAGGGAGCCACTGGATTCCCTTTCCGTCCCTTTCTTCTTTGGCCTTCTATCTTTCCCAACCTCAGGATTTTGGAGTCCTCTCTTTCAAGAAAATGGCAAGCCACTCCAGGATCCTTGGACAGTACCAAAAAGCTAAAAAAAAAAAAAAAAAAAAAAAAACCACACACGCCAGAACTACACGCCAGAACTACTTATTGGTATCTTTTAACCATTACCTTTCATTTAATTCAAAACATAAATGGAGAATAATATTTTACTCATACTTGGCTCATACTCAAAGCATCATTTCAAGGTGATGGGAAGGGCATCAGGAAAATAACATTTCCCCCCCCTCTCATACTATGCAGCATTGAGGCAGAAACAGAAAAAGAGAGGTGTGAATGGGGGTGAATTGTTTACTCCTAATATGTATAACAAAGCTTTGCATCTCTTTTTTAAGAATCAAACTGTTGATGTTTTTACTGCTATTGTCCAACAATTCTAGATTCTGCTATAGTCTATATTTTTAGAGTTAGCTCACCAGATGATTTCCAGAGTTAGTTGATTAATGGATGAATCACTTCAATTGACTTGATTTCGTGGTAATTACATGGATAACACCTTATTGTTTTCTTGACAGCAATATGAAAATGGTTTGCCATTCTATTTTATTTATTTCCTTTTTTTTTTTTTTTAGCTCTAGACTTTATCTCAGACACACACACACAGCCATCTAACTGAGGGACCTAGGACAACTCAGTGCAGCCAACTTGGCACAGCCAACTTACTATGGCCAAATAGGGTGCAGAACAACTCGTCACAGTCAATTTGATACAGAACACTAATATTGACGAAATGGTGGAATAGAATCATTTAAAAAAGGATGCCAACAGAGGGACAAAATGAAATGTGAATGACAAAAATTTATAATAATTTTTAAAATTCCTCTAAATCAGGGGTCTCAAACTCACTGCCTGTGGGCCAATTGTGGCCCACAGGACAATATCCTGTGGCCCCCACCATGATATGAAAGTATAATATTAGTGTGGCCCATAAGGGGAATGGACCTCTGAAGGAAGTCCCGCCCGCCGTTCCTCATTGTGGCTTCTTCTCCACCCTGAGAAGTCCAAGTACAGGTCCAGACTTACTGATGATCATCTTCAAGCCATACTGAGGGTCTCAAGTGCCTCCTTTCTCAAGCCAAATGTGGCTCAGATATGTGAGAGGAAGCGTTGTCAAGTCTCTGGCAGCAAGGAATAAGCTGGAGAAGCCATGTTCTGAGGAACTGCTCATGATCTTCATTCAACGTTCCATTCATGTGTTCAGGACAGTTCATGTATTGGAGAAATCATTAACTGTTGATGACATTTGAGGATATTTTTTTAACAACGTTTTTTGTGGAATCCCTTATGCGGCCCAGCCTCACCCAGACTCTGCCTCCAGTGGCCCCCAGGTAAATTGAGTTTGAGACCCCCACTCTAAATACTTAAATTGAATGGTTGAATTGTCATGTAGTAAGTTGTTTCACTGTAAATTGGTCACAGCGTTTCATCCTGTGGCAAGTTGACTATGGCGTGTTGGCCATGGTGAGTTGCCCGTACCGAGTTGTCCCATTCTGCCAACTGGGTACGTCAATGGTTAGCTTTTAAAAAAAATTTCAACAGACAAACAAATAAATGATTAAATGAATATTGGAACTATGCAGATTTTGAAAGAGGGTTTTTTTTTTTTTTGATACTTTGGACAAGGCACTCCCTTCTAGAATGAAACAAAAGTGTGGCCATTCTGAACAATGAAACAAAGATGGCGTGGGGCTTTGTTTCACATCTGGAAAGGTGATAGTAGTGTTCCAGTATTTGAAGGGCTGCCCCAAAGAAAAGGGGGTCAACCTATTTTCCAAAGCACCTGAAGGCAGGACAAGAAACAAGCTGGTCCTTGAGTCTTGAACATTTGTCTTATCACATTGAATAAAGACACCAGGTTTTGTAGAAACACTCAATGATGGTTTATTCCATGAATAAACAAACAGCAAAAAACTCTTTCCCCCAGCAAGAATGGATTAAAGCCAAGTAAGATTAGCACTGAAAGTGTAAGCTCTCCAGCTCTTTTTATTTACATAATAGCCACAGCCCCACCTACATGCAGCTGCTACACCCCTGCCCCCGCCTAATCTATTATCCCCTTTTGCTAATCCTCACATCCTTGCAATTGCCTATTTCCCTATGCCCACCTTGTCTAACCATTTGCCACCTCATGCACCCTCATTTTCCTCCCAACTCACCCCTCCCCCACATGCCCCTAAATAATCCCCAACTGGATTTCTTCACATCATCTGCTTCTCCTGGACCTAAACTGTCAGTTTCCCAGCTGGCAGCCACCAGCTTCTCCTCTCTGACCACTCAGCTGTCCTTTCACCTCTGTGTCACATTTTTGACATCAGATGCCACAGGACAGAGGTAGCAAGTCAGATTTCTGAAGAGAACTCTAACCAGAATGTTGAGGACTGAAGAGGACTCCCTCCGGTACTTTGATGGGCTCCAAAGCAAGTGATGCAGCACTCAGAGCCCAACACAATGGATGGAAAACAATTGAGGAGAACCAGTCCAGAACTAAGGAGTAATTTCCTGACAGTCAGAACAATAACCAATGGAATGGTTTTCCTTTAGATGTTTTGAGTGTTCAAGCACTGGAGTCCTTTAAGAAGAGAGCCATTTGTTTAAAATGGTATAGGGTCTCCTGCTTGAGCAGGGGTGGATTAGAAGACCTCCAAAATACACTACAGCCCTTTCTGTTAATTTCTGTTAATATCTTCATCCTCATCATTTTTTTTCATGTGTCTTAGCAGGGAGACCAAATATGAATAAACCAAGAGAAAGGTTAGTGAAAACCTAGCTTGTAAAAAGAACCAAATCATTTTGAAGAAATGACATAATTTCATTTGCTGCACATAATAAACAGCATAATATAATTTAACAACCAGGTCATCTGAACCAGTGTGAACCGACTGCATACCATCACTACATATCTATCTATCTATCTATCTATCTATCTATCTATCTATCTATCTATCTATCTATCTGCGAAATACCACTAATGCATCATCACAAAATCTCCACAACCGTAAAGCCTACAAACTTGAAATTTGGCACGTATGTTCCTCTTAGCTTCTAGGTGCTCACTAAGAAAGGATTTTTTTGAAATGACCATCAGAGAATTAGTATTTTCTATGTTATTATTAACATGTTCTACTCCTCCTCCCCATGTGAAAAGAAATCTGTTTCAAATCCAAAACCCAAGCAGAGGAGAGGAGTTTCAGTTTTAGTTTCACAGCACCAAGCAGCTTTACTTCAAAACAGTTGAGCTAAGCCACACCCAGGCTCCTTGCAGTATCCTTCTTACTCACACAGCAAATACTGATTCTGTTTCCAAACAGTCCTCAACTCTCTCAAACACTGACAGGATGCTAATCAGATGAATACCGATGGATGCCGGTAGGCAGAGGAAGAATTCTCCCCCTTATTTTCCTTCCCAAAAACTAAGCCCGACCACATGGTTTTGTAGCAAAGCACAGGTATCGAGCTAGTATAGCATAATAAATAGATCTATATATCTAGGCAAGACAGACAATCAATATAGAACTAAGGAGAAACTTTCTGACAGTGAAAACAACTAAAGAGTGGAATGACTTGCCTCTAAGAAGTTGTGGGTGCTCCAACACTGGAAGTACTTAAGAAGAGATTAGACAGCCATCTGTCTGAAAAGGTAGTCTCTTGCTTGAGCACGGGGTTGGACAAGAAGACCTTCAAAGTACCTTTCAACTGTTACTCTAAGGTTTCTGTTCACAAGCAGTGCTTGAATATAAATCTCTTCAAAACTAATATACTTCCCATGAACAGAGGCAGTTTGTTTGGAAACATGACACATGGTTTTCCCGCTGTTGATCTTCAGACAGAAGGTTCCATGCTTAAATAAATCTCTTCAGTATCTGTTGTCATATTTGCAAAGGTGTTTTCATTAGCAGGAAACTTCTGGATAGTTTTTTTATTATTATTATTATTCAGCTAAGACTTTGGATGTAAATCAAGAAATCGCTGGAGTCAATTAATGCACATATTTTAAAGTATACATCAGAGGGGGAAAAACTGATGTGTTAGTGGAATCTATTTTCTCAGGTTCATTTATTAAAAAGAAATCTCTCCCCCACCATCCAGCTATCCCAAGGTGGAGTGCCCATCCTGAACAACTGCTGTGGTTTGTCATGCTTCATCTCCATGTTGCACCAAAGTCATTTTCAACACATACATGCACGCATGCACACACACACGCACACACACACGCACACACACACTTGTGAGTAAATGCATGTCAGGATGGAGTGGAAGGAAACTCAAATTGAGGATATCCAGATTTTTACAAAGATGAAAATGGGATAGAACAGATCACTCCCCCCAACTGCAACAACTAATATCATTAGTAGGATCAGTGGGATGATAAGACACAAGGCACTTTCGTTTTCCATGAAACTTCAATGGGTTGAATGAACAATCAGTTTGGAGTCATTGTGCACTATAAAGCCCCAAATCCAGCTTCCTGTAAATTTGATTGATCCTTACCTAGTGCCAATTTAGCTTGGACTATTATGGTAGTTTCTCAGATTCTTGTCTATTGGTGACAAGAATAAACTCTCAATGCTTTGAACTCGAGTCCTGTTCCTGATTATCTGTGCTGACTTTTATAGAACAGAATAACAGAGTTGGAAGGGACACAGGCAGGAAATATATGCGTGTTTGTGAGTATACACACACCCATTCATAGACACAACAATAATTTTATTGAAGAGTTTTTTTTTTAAAAAAAGTATGAAAACTATGATAAAGGGAGGGGAAAAAAGAGAAATCGAGATGTGTGAGAAAGGGAAAAAGTAAAAAAAAGAAAAAGAAAATAAATAAAAAAGATACAAAGAAGTAGCTTTTGACTTTCTGTGCAATAGCTGTAAATCTCATTAAAAGTTTACAACTCTATAGTTACCTCTATTCTGTTATGTCTAAACATTCAAAGCATAATTCACAAGTTCATCCCTTTTGCTTCCCTCAAAAGCAGTTCTCCATGTGATGACCAGTGGTGAAATGCTACTGATTCAGACCGGTTCACACGAACTGCTAGTAAAAAAAAGCTCAAATAACCAGCTGAGAGGAGAAAGGAGAGAAAAGCTCAGGATCAGCCCTCCCATACACCCCTCTTTATCCTCTCAGATGATTGGAACAGCAGAGACTCCGCTGGTGTTTGGAAATCTGTACTTGCACGATCACCAAACCAGTAGAGAAACTGGTAAGAATCCCACCACTGGTGAGGACCCAGCCTGAATGACCTATATAACAAGAGTCTTCTGCACAGAGGGATGGAATGCCTTTGTAGATCAAACATTGTACACAAGAATGGCATTTTGACCGAGTTTATTTTAATATTAACGTTCTGGATCGATTAATTTTCAGACATCCCCTTGGTTTGTTGGCTGTGTGAAGACTAAGTAATTAAATAGAATGAGATAAACAAATCTCATTAGAATTCCAGAAGTTACCCCAATTAAATCATGAGTCTTGAGCCAAACTTCCAAAACTTCAAAAGGATTTATTGGGAGTTAACATGTCCGGCACTGCCTGGGTGTAGCCAACTCTGAGACACATAATTCATTGTCACCTTTGACCCTGGTTTTTCCCCACCCCCTGGATGTATTGTAATTCATATTCTCCAATGAGACATATCCATAGCCAAGAGTCATCAATCATGTTCTCCAGTTAGAATTTTGCACAGCAGAAACTTCAGTCCCCTAGTTACTATCTTTGAAAACATTTATGGAATGTACTTTTGATTTCCAAGCTGCCGCACTGCTCTTTCAAACCCCTTTCCGCCCTCCCTTTCTGTTGAAAACTGTAAAAGAACCATAGCAATATTTTATGAGTTGACACAAATATTCCAAGTTAACCTTGAATACTGATGATTTACCTAGGCATATCATGCAGTTTCCTTGGTATGGTACAAAAGTTTATTTGCACTCCATTTTTCCTGATATCTTTTTGGTTTCTGAATCTATCCTAGCTATATGGTCCCTCTCAGTACTTAACCAAAACCCACTTTGTGTAGCTTTTTAGATATGCCAAAGTCAGTTAGATGGAACTTATGTTCATCTGAAAACAAGTTGGTACTTGAACTTCTTTTCAATATCTTCTTATAAATCATAATGTCGTGTCCGCGAAAAAAAAGGTTCTGAGTCGGTGACTTATCATTAACAGCTCTTTATTTCAATCATTGAACCGAACCGGCAAAAGGCAAAAAGCCTCCGGCTTTTATACCTTTTGCCGCGGCAGCCGCGGCCAATGGCAGCGATTCAAGTCTCCCGCTCTTGGTTTGAACCAATTGCGGGAGACTTCAATCGGGCCAATCGGCGCGGCTCGCCTGGCCAATCAGAAATCCCTGCGCCTTAGCCAATCAAGGCGCAGGGATTTCGAGTAGTCCATTTTGATACATAACACCCCTCCCCTCTTGGTACGGTCTTTCACGTGGTGTAATCACGCAGGTAGGCGGGGCTCCGTCGGGTCCTAGTTGACCTGCGCAGCTCACTTCCTTGTTGTAACTCGGCCGGAGCGGTCATCTTTTTGGCTGCTCCTGGCTCTGTGAGAACCGGCTGGATGGTCGGGCCGGTTCTCTCGCCGTGGCTCCCGCCTGGGCCTACCGGGTCGGTTGAGTCACGGATTTTGCCGCTCCCGCTTGGCTTCTCCGAGTCGGTAGAGTTGGCTGGACGGCTCTTCTCCGGATGGGACTCGCGGGGGCTGCGTTCTGGTGAGTTTTTGAATTTAATTTTTTCCTGCGTTTCTCTTATCGGGTATTCCCTCCCCCCTTGGTTCGTGTCTTGGGGGTTGAGGTTAGTCTTTGCTCGCGACCGGAGTTGGTCGATGTGTCGTTTCCAGGCTCGCCCATCGATGGTTTGGAGCCGGCACGACCGTGGGCCCGTGATTTGAGTTATGACGGCTGGGATCCATAGGGGGTCCCCCGTCATGTTTTTTGCGTAAACCCAGTCGCCTGGTTCAAAGGTTCGGTACCTGGAGCTTGAGTCTGGGGGTTGCTCCGGGTTGTAGGTGGGGTGCAGATGATCAAGTGGGGACCTCAGCTTCCTGCCCATCAGGAGCTCTGCAGGGCTTTTGTTGGTTGTGGTATTGGGTGTGATGTGCTGTATGAAAAGCAGTTTATTGATTTTTTCGTTGATCTCCTCGTGGTCCATTTTCCGGAGGGTCTTTTTTGTAAACTGGACCATCCGTTCCGCCCTACCGTTCGCCGCCGGATGCGCTGGTGCTGTCAATGCGTGGCGGATACCTTTCTCGGCCAGGAAACGTTCGAATTCGATGGATGTGAATTGGGGCCCATTGTCTGAGACAACGACGTCTGGGAGGCCATGTGTGGCGAACAGTTTGCACAACTCTTTAATGACAGCTTCTGTGGTGGTGGATTTCATGTCAGCCACCTCTAACCAGTTTGAGTATGCATCTACTGTGATTAGAAAAGTGTGTCCATTTGTGGGGCCGGCAAAGTCTAAGTGGATTCTGGACCAGGGTCCCCGTGGTATTTCCCAGTCTCGGATGGGCGCTGTGGGTGGGCTGGACCTGGTTTCCTGGCACCGGTGGCATTTGGCGACCCATGCTTCAATTTGTTTATCCATCCCTGGCCACCAAGCGTAACTCCTGGCCAGGGCTTTTGTCCTGACGATGCCAGGATGCCCCTCATGCAACATCTCTAGGACCCTGTTTTGCAATTTGCACGGAATTACCACCCGATCTCCCCACAGGATGCAACCCCTTAACAGTGAAAGTTCAGTCTGGCGCTGCCGGAATTTTTTAAAAGTCTCGTCAATGTCTTTTTCCGGCCAACCTTTTTCTAACCAATGTAAGACTTGCGCCAATTGTTTGTCCCTAATGGTTTCTCTGGCAATATCAGACGCGGTTATGGGCAGGCTCTCGATACTCAGGGTGTTTGTTGTTGGTGCGGGGTCAGGTTCAGAGTCCGGCAAGGGCGAGCGGCTTAAAGCGTCCGCGTGCGAGATTTTCTTACCTGGCTTGTGTAATAGTTCGTAGCTGTAGGCTGCCAGGAATTCAGACCATCTAGTCATGCGTGGTGACAAGATGTTTGGCGTAGCCCGGTTTCCAGCGAGGATGCCCAGCAGTGGCTTATGGTCAGTGATTATTTTGAAAGGGCGGCCGTACAGGTACTCGTGGAAACGCTTAATGGCGGCAACTATAGCCAAAGCTTCTTTGTCCAGCTGGCTATAGTTCCGTTCCGGTTTTGTCAGTGTTCTGGAAAAAAATGCAATAGGCGCTTCTCTCTGGTCTGGGAGGGTATGGCTGAGGACAGCGCCGACGCCGTAGGGCGATGCGTCGCAAGTGACAGCTAAGGGCAAAGTCTCACTGAACTGCATTAGGACGGCGTCGGAGGTGAGGAGGTCTTTGGTTTTCTGAAAAGCGGCCTGTTCTCGGCTCCCCCAAGTCCATGCTGCCTTCTTATCTAGGAGTCTATGCAAGGGCTCCGCCGCCGTTGCCTTCTGAGGTAGGGAGACATTATAAAAATTTAGTAAGCCTAGGAATGCTTGTAGTTCTGTTTTGGACTTCGGGGTGGGGGCTTCCTTGATGGCTTTAACTTTTTTAGTTGTAGGGTGGATGCCCTGTCTGTCTAGGAGGTAACCCAGAAATTCTATTTGTTTTGTACAAAGTTGGCATTTTTCGCGTTTGACTTTAAGTCCTGTTTCTTTAAATTTTGTTAAGACTTGTCTTAAACGGTTCTCTAATTTGGCTTCGTTTGGCGCCGCTATTAATACGTCATCGAAATAGGGCACCACCCCCTTGATGCCCTGTAGTAAACGTTCCATCAGGCTCTGGAAAATGCCTGGTGCCACGCTGACTCCAAATTGGAGTCTGTTACACTTGAAAGCCCCCCGGTGTGTTACAATTGTCTGGGCTTCTGCCGTTTCTTCGTCCACAGGCAATTGCTGGTATGCCTGGGTGAGGTCGAGCTTGGCAAAAAATTTTCCCCCTCCTAATGAGTGCAGTAAATGTTGCACTATAGGCACTGGGTAGGCGCTTTGCTGTAGCGCGCTGTTTAGGGTGGCCTTGTAGTCCCCGCAAATTCTCACGGACCCGTCTGGCTTTACTGGGGTCACTATCGGGGTCTCCCATCTGGCGTGGTCTATCGGTTTTAATACCCCTTGTTTGACGAGTTTGTTGATCTGCTCGTCAATTTTTGGTTTTAAAGCAAAGGGCACCCTCCTAGGTTTAAGCCGCTTGGGGGAAACCCTTGGGTCTAAGTCAAATGAAATAGGGGGCCCCTTGTACTTGCCCAATCCTCCATCGAAGACTTCCTGGAACTCCTGGACTAGCCGCTGTTCCCAGGCTTCAATGGAGACTTGGTTGACACCTGTCAGTGCGATGTTTAGCGGGGCGAACCATTGCAGTCCCAACAGGCTCGGGCGGTTACGATCGACTATTGTGAGTGGTAGTTGTTCGGTGTGGCCTTTGTAGGTTATGTTAAAGTTCTTGGTGCCCACTACTGGAACGCGATTACCTTGGTAGTCTTTTATGATGATTCTCTGGGCGGCCACGTCTTTTCTTTGCAGAGTAGGCACTAGTTTTTTTATTTCGTGCCATGCAATCATGGAAAGGTAGGACCCGGAGTCCACTTCCATTTTGCATGGCCGGCCTTCGATGTGGACTTCTACGTGGACCTTTCTGGCGCCGTCGGAGATGGCGTGGCCGATTGTCACCGTCTGGTGGGTTTCTTCTTTCCGCCGACCGTCGCCGCTTCTTTGGGGTCGTTGCTTCTGGTCCCATCTGCCTGTTGGCTGGCGCTCTCTGGCTCTGGGCGGGGAGTTCTCTCTCCTTCTATCCTGCTGTTCCCATTTTGGCGGGCTGCGGGTCTTTTTTTGGCGGCAAACTCGGGCGATGTGGCCCCTTCGGTCACAATGCCTACAGACAGCGTCGAAGAAACGGCATTCCGACCTGGGGTGGTCGCCGCCGCACCCGGCGCAATTAGTCCTCGACCTACGACTATACTGGCCTCGTTGGTTTCCTCGTCCCGTCTGCACGCGATGTATGTCCTCCTCATCATCTGACGTGCTGGAGGTTGACTGGTAGTCGCCGTAGTGTGCGGTCGCTTCGTTTCGTGCGTCGGCCAACCTCGCGGGGTTGTTGTTTGCGCTCTTTGCCTCGGACCTTCGCATGGTGTCTGCTGACGTGCAGGTTGCTTCTGCGGCTGCGGCTGCGGTGAGGGCGTCGGCCAGGCTGATGTCGCCTTTGGCCATAAGTCGGCTCTGGAGTGTCGGATCCCATAGTCCGAGCACGAAACAGTCTCTTATGAGACTGTTCAATCCTTCAAACTCACAGAGTCCGCCTAGGCGCCTTAATTCAGCGACGAAGTCGCTCAGCTTTTCGTCTGGTCTCTGGCTTCTTCGGTAAAATTCATTTCGCCGTATTAGGATGGGGACCTCGGGGGCGTAATGGCGCCTCAATATGGGTTCGAGGACGTCCCAATCCATGGCAGTCGCGTCTGCCGGTTTGGCCAATGCCTTGGCCATCTGGAAAACCTCTGGTCCACAATGCGTCAGGAAGACGGCGCGCTTTAGCGGGCCCGGGGCGTCCTTCATGCCGGCGCATTCTAGGTACATACGGAATCTGTCTGAGTATGATTCCCAGTCTTCGGCGGCAGGGTTGAAGGGGGCGGGCGGTGCTATTTTCGCCATTATGTTGTCGCTAGTTCGTTTATGGACACGGGGTTCGGTTCAGGGGCGAGATCCCATCCTCGTCGCCAGTGTCGTGTCCGCGAAAAAAAAGGTTCTGAGTCGGTGACTTATCATTAACAGCTCTTTATTTCAATCATTGAACCGAACCGGCAAAAGGCAAAAAGCCTCCGGCTTTTATACCTTTTGCCGCGGCAGCCGCGGCCAATGGCAGCGATTCAAGTCTCCCGCTCTTGGTTTGAACCAATCGCGGGAGACTTCAATCGGGCCAATCGGCGCGGCTCGCCTGGCCAATCAGAAATCCCTGCGCCTTAGCCAATCAAGGCGCAGGGATTTCGAGTAGTCCATTTTGATACATAACACATAACACTTTAAAAATAACAATTAAAGCCATGATTCTTGTGCATCTTGTCTACTGACAGCTTGCTGGTAGGTGGTGAGTTTGATTGATTGATTGGCTGGGCTAAATAGTTGCAATAGACAAACAAACTGTTGTTTACAAAAAATAAAACAAACATTCACAACTAGTAAATAAACTAAGCAAGCAAGCAAGAAGTAGTTAATAGATTATTATTAATCTGTAGATTAATGAAAAAGCATGGCGTGCAGTGATTAGAATGCATGATTGCAGGTTCACTCTGCCCACTGCTGGGCAGAGACTGCCACATTTAGTGCCTGGGAATTGGGGAGGTGAGATTTCAAAGTGAGGTAGAAGTTTGGACACAAAAACATTCTTCTCAGAGGGTCAAGGACATATTAGAACAAACAAACGTAGAACTAAGGAGAAATTTCCCGACAGTTAGAACAATTAATCAGTGGAACAACTTGTCTCCAAAAGTTGTGAATGCTCCAACACTGGAATTTTTTAAGAGATTGGACAACCATTTGTCTGAAGTAGTGTTGGGTTTCCTGCCTAGGCAGCGGGTTGGACTAGAAGACCTCCAAGGTCCCTTCCAACTCTGTTATTCTATTCTATTCTATTCTATTCTATTCTATTCTATTCTATTCTATTCTATTCTAGAGGCAAAGCAACAGAGCAAAGGATAAGGACTTCTCTGAAAGAGGAATTAATATACTTTGGAGTAGTCATTTTGCTTTCCACATTTAGAGCACCCTTCCAGATACATTTCAAGGACATCCCTATGTAGAACACATTGCAACAGTCAAGAACTAAAAGCAGGTGTTATAGTTCATTTCTATAATGTTTTCAGATCAGCTATAATATTATTAAATTAACCACCTCTTGACTTGGAACTCAGAAGTAGCCTGATGAAGTGAGTTGTAGCTCATAAAAGCTTATATCTTTTAATATAAAGCTTATACCTTTAAATAAAACTTGTTAGTCTGAAAAAAAACCCCATCATATTTCTCCTATATAATGGTCTTGAACTGGGAACATCCTTAATCTGGAAGAGTCTGTTGGTTTCAATTCAGCACAAAAGATAACAGTTTGTATCACAAGGTTCTCTATTTTCCACTATACTTGAGTTCACAACTTCAGTCCACAAGAAAACACAATCACTTGAAAATGTTTGTACACCATTGCGGACATGGCTAATACTTACATTTTTGTATATAATTTTCCTGGAGGTGTATTTTTCATGTTAGAATAGAGTAGAATGAATGAGCTAGAAGGGACCTTGGAGGTCTTCTAGGCCAGTCTCTTGGTCAAGCAGGAGACCCTATACCATTTCAGATAAGTGACTGTCTAGACCCATGATGGTGAATCTATGGCACACGTCCTACACAGAGTCATTTGTGCTGGCACCTGAGCCGCAGGCAAACTTACCTCACTGAGCATGTGCGCACCTCACAGTTGATTTTTGGCTGATTTGAGGCCTTTTCCAGTCTCCCAGAGGCTTGAAAAAAGCCTCTGCAGGCCGAATAGGCCCGTTTCATCACTTCCTGTAATAACGGAAGTGATGGAAAGGGCCTATTATTTGGCCCGCAAAGCCTGCTTTTTTCCAAGCTTCTGGGAGGCTGAAAAAGGCCTCAAACCAGCCAAAAATCACTGTGAGGTGCAGTGCAGGTAAGGGGGTGGGGTGGGGGCTAGGGGGGCTGGGGGGATTGCGCCTGTCAACACGGGCACAATTTTTGGCACAGGAGCTCAAAAAGATTAGCTACCACTGTTCTAGACTGTTCTTACAAACATCCAGTGATGGAACATCCACGATTTCTGGAGGCAAAGCTGTTCCACTGGTTAATTGTCCTCGCTGTTATTAAGTTTCTCCTTAATTCCAGGTTGCTTGTCTCTTTGACTAGTTTCCAACCATTAATGTTAATTAGCTAAAATGCAATTTGTGTATAATTTATTCTAATTATATGTATTTGCATGTGCCTTATCTCCAATATATACATTTTTATATATTTCAAATTGAAAGAAAAGAGTGATGCCAAATTAAGTACATGAGAAATTTCAGTATACACATGTATTGAAGCATTATAGTAGTAAGCTATATTATTGGTAAAAGATTTAAAATTATTTTTATTGGTCAAATGTATCATTTATTTCTAAATAACATTTTGGCTTGCTTTCATTATAAAATGGAACAATGTTTCCCACCTATCAGACTGATAAAGAGTTCATTTTTCAGCCAAGGTTTAATTTAAAAACGACAATAAAAAGAAACATAAAGAAAAGAATTTCCTTCTACAAATTCTCATTTCCCTTGCTCTGCATTCTCAGTCTGAATCCATTGTAATTTGTTCAATTTCATAATTAAATATGTTGCTAATACCTAGTGATATTAGCTTAAAGGGAGTTGACAGGAAAATATTTTATTTATTTTCTTTCAACAGCAAAGAAAATAAATAAATCTATCTGGATACTTAACTGTTCTTGATAGTTGCTTTCACACAGTATGCAGGAACGTGGAGCTTCTGAGTTTTCTCCTTATGAATTAAGCAAATGAGTAATCCTGCTTTTTTCTTTCCCAAATGGAAATGCTTTTATTTACCTGGAAGCACTCATAATAGAAAGGTCAAGAATGGACATAATAGAAAGGTCAAGAAGGTCATTTGTCAAGAATTTAGAAGATTGCCTGAGGGCGGAGTTGGCATCGCAACGATACGGCATGCGATCTTGGAGGTCTGAGATTGCTGCCGATATCTTTGCTCCTGGACGGTCCAAGTGGATCTAAACCATCCCGAAGAGATGATGAATGTAAAGAGCACATCCTGTCAATCCCAGGGATATCACAAAGTCCCTGGTAGATCCAGGAGAAGTTCTTTTTGCCAGCGGCAAAGAGGCAGCCATTAAAGCTGCTGAAGATGAGACAGCTCCGAAACGAAAGAGAAAGAAAGAGAAGTTGTGCCGGTTTGGTGAGAACTTTTCTTTATTTAAAGATTTGAGAGGACACCCTAAGGGAAAGAAAGAATTTGTAAAAGTTTTTTGACAGAAGTAAATAAGCGGCGATTTTAAACAGGAATGTCAAAGTAATATTTTTATTTTTTTTCTTATTGCTGATGATCCTATATTTTGAAACTGGGATGGTTTTTTCCTTTTTTTTTTTTAATCTATTCTTTTCTTTCCCCTTTTTGATTTTATAATATATTAAGCCAGAGATTCCCTTTTAATCTTTTTTTTTTTTTTAAATATTTTCTTCCTTTTTAAACTAATTCTTATTATACTCTGCCGGAAAAGGAGGGGGAAAATGAAAGCTAAAGAAACTTTGTAACACTGCCAATTAGAGGCTTGGAAATACTCTACATTTCCTTTGACCAGACAAAGCCGAGAAAGAATTGAGACTTTTTTTCCAAGGACACTGCTTGTTTGATAAGATAGACTTAAGATAGAGGGAAGAGCATGGGAGAGTATTATTGCAGGTGCTCTTCTGTGTTTCTATCAACAACTGGAGTCTGGTGTTGAAACCTAGGGGGGGGAAAAGGTGATATGTTTTTGGAGAAGAAAGTTATAATAAGAGCCTTGGATAATTAAACAAAGTGCAGTGTGCTATTTTTACTTTTTCTAAGTTGTGCTATCTCTCTTCACTAACTTTATTTTATTTCATTTTATCTTTTTTTTTTTTTTTTGCAATAGCTATTTGGATCTTTGGCTTTGTTGGAGCTTGCCTTTGTTTTTCTTTTTTCTTTTGGAAGTCCAATCTTTATGCTTGCTTTTTATCTTAAAGGGACAGCTTTAGTATTAATGTTTCCTTTTTTTTTTTTTTTAAGGGAATAGCCTTTTTTCTCTTTTCTTGGTATTTTTGTTTTTTCATCTACAGGCAATCTTCTCACAGAAGGCATTTGATAATGTGAATTGGCGATTCATGTTATTACTGCTGGAACAGTTGGGCTTCACTAGAAAATTTATTCAAGCAATAGAAGCTATATACTATAAGCAAACAGCAAAGATAATGATAGAGGGAGAACTGACAGACTCTATCAATTTAAGAAAAGGAACAAGACAAGGGTGCCCACTATCACCTTTGTTGTTTGTGTAAACTTTGGAAGTGTTAAACAGAAATATTAGAGATGAAAAGAATATAAAAGGAATGCAAATCAAAAAGGAAGAATTTAAGCTGCAAGCATTTGCAGATGATCTGGTTTTCATCTTAGAAGACCCTTTAGAAACAGCATTAAAATTGATAGAAAAGATAGAGACATATGGAAAGGTGGCTGTTTTGAAAATAAATAAAGATAAGACAAAGATCTTGATAAAGAATATGCTATTAAGAGAAAAGGAAGAACTGGCAGACCTATTGAAAATTCAGGTCACGAATAAGATCAAGTACTTGGGGATATATTTGTCAGCAAGATGTAGTACACTAAAAGAGAATAATTATATCAATCTTAAACAGCAGATAGTGCTAGATCTGGCGAAATGGGAAAATTTACAACTGTCACTAACAGGGAGAATTTCAACAATCAAGATGAATATATTACCAAGAATTTTATATTTGTTTCAAACAATTCCAATTAGGCTTGGAAAAGATTACTTTGAAGATTTATAAAAATTGTGTTGAAATATATATGGCAAGGTAAGAAAGCAAGAATAAAGTTAAAACTTTTGCAAGATGCTAGAATTAGAGGAGGATTTGGTTTGCCTAGTTGGGAGTTGTATTATCAAGCTACAAATCTGATGTGGGTTAAGGAATGGATAACACTAAGAAATACTAGATTGCTGACATTAGAAGGGCATGATTTGTTGTTGGGGTGGCATGCTTTTTTTATGGTATAAAGGAACTAAAACACAGGGGTATTTTAGAAGACATTATATACGGGAGTCTCTGTGGTTAAATTGGGAGAAGATTAAAAGACAATGTTATTTGAAAATTCCAGTCTGGCTATCGACTATTGAAGCATTTTCTTATCCTATAATATACAAAAAGGAACAAACAGTTAGATATGGTGAAATATTGAATGAAAAGGGTGAACTCAAATCTATACAAAAACTTGAGGAACAAGGTATAAAGATGAATTGGTTTTCACATGTGCAAATACATTCAAGGTATGATAAAGATTCTAAAATGGAAAGTTTCTATGATAAATTGACTGATTTAGATAAGATTTTGACAGGTACTGATGAAAAGGTGATTAAAAATTGTATGGATATTAATTAGAAATTAACAAATTAAAGAAACTATGCTTGGGGGAAGAATTTTGGATATGGGATTGATTTAGAGAAATGGCAAAAATTGTGGTCTCAAAATTATAAAATGACAATGTCAATAGCATATAAAGAAAATTTGTATAAGATGTTTTACAGGTGGCATTTCCCCCCGACAAGAATAGCAAGAATGTTCAAGAATAAATCTGAAAAATGTTGGAAATGTCATCAGACACCTGGCTCATATTACCATATGTGGTGGACTTGTGCGGATGCTAAAAAATACTGGACTAAAATCCACATGGGGTTGGAAAAAATGACAAAAAAACATATAGACTTGAAACCAGAGATATTTTTATTGGGAATTTTACCTGAAATATATAGTAAAGACTTGAAATATCTGATTGTAAATGTATTAACAGTGGCTAGGATTGTATTTGCCAAAAACTGGAAAAATGAGAAAACACCATCACAGGAAGAAACCATTAAGAAAATATTGGAATGTGCTGAAATGAGTAGATTGACATTTGAAATTAGAGAACAAGAGGATAAACAATTTTATAAAATTTGGGATCTTTTCTATCAATGGTTAGACAATAAAATACAGTAATGAAATATGTAGACTCTTAGAAAATAATAAAGATGTAAAGATGTATTTCTTTCTTATTATATCTACAAAATGATTTTAGGATAGATTTGGGATGATAATATGAACTGTTATAAAACAGTTTACTTACAAACTAAGTAAATTATGATTATCTTGTAAAACATGAATGAATAAAAGTATAGTCAAATGATTGATTAATAATGATACTAAGGTATTTAATTTTTGATTGAAAATACGAGATTATATGCAATGTAATTGTAATTGAAGACTACGAAATGGCAGCACAAAACAATTTGTAAACCAACCGGTGCACTGTATGTACACCTATGGAAGATAGCTTGATGTTTCTATGTTTTGTTTGTTTGTTTGTTTTTAAAAATCAATAAAAACTTAAATAAAAAAAAAAGAATGTAGAAGATTGCCTGTTGACACACACAAACTTATCATTAGGTAAGGAAAAGAGAGAAAAAAATCCAGGCATCTGTTCTGCTGATATCCCTTGTATTTTTAAAAAAATTACTCTAAAACCTTATGTGAATTAAGGCTAGAAATTCAAGTTGCACATAATAGCCTCTCCTCTCTCCTCTCCTCTCCTCCCCTCTCCCTCCCTTCCCCTCTCTTCTCTACACCTTTCCTCTCTCCACTCCTCCCCTTTCTCCACTCCTCCTCACTCCTCTCCTCTCTCCACTCTTCTCCACTCCTCACTTCTCCCCTCTTTAATCCTCTCCTCTGACATTGTAAATATAGTTCTCAAACGTATCCCTGAAGCATCTTCTCATTAAGACCAGTGCAAAAACCTCAGACCCCTCTTGAAAATTACTAGAAAGAAGAATTGGAAGACATTCCTTACTGATGGTATGTGAGGGTCTTGTTTTGGTCATTTGATGACCAAGAGACACACCTTTAGAAATCATAGTGCTTCCATGATGCAGCCCATTTTGTCATATGGGAGTGAAAGTTAGATCTGGGAGGAGGACTAGCAAAGGAGTTGAATGCTGAGGGAATGGGTTGGTTGAGAAATGTGCAAGGTAAAGAAAGAAGACATGGGATGAAAAATAACAGAATAGCAGAGTTGGAAGGGACCTTGTAGGTCATCCAGTCCAACCCCTCTTTCCAAGCAGACCCTACACCATTTCTGACAAATGGCAATCCAGTCTCTTCTTGAAAGCTTCCAGTGATGAAACTCCCACAACTTCTGAAGGCCATGAATGAATGAATGCTGAATGACTATAGACTGAGTGATCATCTTAGGAGTAGACAGAAGTGATTTGGTCATATAGAAAGAAGGCACAAAGTGAATCACAAAACAAATTGAAAAGGAAGAGTGAATGGGTCAAGAGGAAGAGGAGGTAGAAGAAATCTGGGTTTGGATGGAACTGATGAGAGGTGCAGAAAAAAGAACTTTGTAGAACAAAATACATGCATGAACTAAAAGTTCCCCATAACTTCCTATGGTTGTGAAAGTTGGACCTTAAAAAAAAACAAGTCTACTCACTTGAATTGGAGTGCTGGAGAAGGCTCCTACATATTCTTCTGACAGCAAAGATGACCAGCATAACCCCAGATAAGACACTGGAAGGCAAAATCACAAAACTGCATCCCACTTATTTTGGTCATGCCATGCAGGGGAATTCACTGCTTAAAGCAGATATGTTTGGAAGAGTTAGTGGTCAAAGGAAAGCAGGCTGTCAAAGAACAGTGGCTGGATATCATCCAAGCTGACACCAACTAGAGCACAGAACAACTCAAAGAAGTTGTGCAAGATTGGAAAGTGTGGAGAAACCTGGCCAATAGAATCGCCAAGAGTCCAGACATGACTGAATGTTTATCATCATCATCTATTCAAAGAAAGGATGTGTTCCATATCAGCAGGCTTGAAACCCTGCATTCCTATTGGTCAACAAAGATGACTACCTGATTGGCCAGCCAAGACTGCTGTGATTGGTCCGCTGAGAGTCAACCACGATTGGATGAAACCAATTGCGGGAAACTCAAAGCGATGTCATTGGCAGCCTAGCCGTGGCTAGCTCTATAAAAAGAGCTGCCGCGAGTGCTGTTTTTCACTTGGGACTAGTTTATAAAATGAAGAACTGTTGTTCACTTAACCTGAGTCTCTTGTCTTCATGAACCTGACCTGCTGAACTTAACACTGGCGATGAGGATGGGATTGTGAGACAACAATACAATCCAGCACATGACAAACGGCGTGAAACGAACATCAAGATGGCCAACTACGCCATGCCACCCGCACCCTTTAATCCAGCCACTGAGGACTGAGAGTCCTACATCGACCGGTTCCAGATGTTTTTGGAATGCAGCAACCTGAAAGATGCCAATGGCAACCAGAAACGGGCCATATTCTTAACACACTGCGGACCCACCGTTTTTAAAATGGCAAAAGCCTTGGCGAAACCTCAAGGCAATGGATTGGGATGACCTCGCACCCATTGTCCGAAACCACTACACCCTGGCCGTGCCCACTCTCATTCGCACAATTTTTACCGAAGAGACCAGCGCGAGGGCGAGAGCATCAGCGAATTTGTGGCTGATCTAAGGGACCTTGGAGGGTTGTGTGGATTCACTGACCTAGAAGAGGCCATGCAAGACTGGGTCATCCTTGGCCTAAAAGACCCAGCACTCCAAAGCAAACTGATGGCCAAGGGCAGTATCTCCCTCGCTGACACCATAGCTGAAGCAACGGCAGCAGAAGCCACCCACAAATCGGTGGTCCGAATGCAGCGATCAAACAGAAACAACCACCATCCTGTCAGCGAGACAGCCTCAACATTGGAGAAACACACCAGCACCACCCACCACAGCAACATTGAATCTTCCTCTGACAGCGACTACGAGGAAGAAGAAATCCACCGACTCCAGTCAGAGCGCGATCAACGGGACCGGCGGAGTCGTAAGTCAGGGTTCCAGTGTGCCGGCTGTGGAGGTGATCACCCCCATTCTGAATGCCATTTTCTTGACGCCATTTGTCGGCATTGCGAGAAGTGGGAGCACATCGCAAAAGTTTGCTGAAATAAACGTAACCATAGTCCCCGGCATCGATGCGGCAGCCCTAGATGATGAGACGGCACCCCCCCAAGCATTGAGATCACCAGACTGACAGCCAATGGAGCTGAGACAGCCGGAACAAACGTTTCAACAAGGCATCATGAAAAGAAGAGACCCACCAAATGGTTGTCATCAGTCATTCATCAACCATAGACACCCGAAAGGTACACCTAATGGTGGATATGGAAGACCAACCGTGCACCATGGAGGTGGATTCCAGATCCTACCTTTCCATGGTCTCGTGGCACACCATCAAATGCCTTATATCCAGCATTCGCCGACATGAGCTAAGAGACCAAGAGCTGACCCTCAGAGACTACCAAGGAAACCGCATCTCCGTAGCTGGCATCAGGCACTTCAAAATCACATTCAAAAGCCACACCAACATACTGCCACTCACCATCGTGGACAAAGACCGCCCCAGCCTGCTCAGGTTACAATGGTTCGCACCGCTAGGAATAGAAATGGCAGGAGCTTTGTTTCGGCGATACAGCTGCGATCTCGGGGCTCTGAGATCGCAGCCGATATTTTCGCCCCTGGTCGGTCCTAACGGACCTAAACCGTCCCGTAGAGACGGTGATTGTGAAGGGCACTGTTCCAGGATCCCAGAGATATCGCAAAATCTCTGGTTTGATCCGGAAGAAGCCCTTTCGCTGGCGGCGGAGAGGCAGCCTCTATAGCTGCTGAAGTCGGGACAGCTCCGGAAAGAAAGTGATTGGAGTGAAAGTGTGTCGGCTGGGTGAGAAAAACTCTTTTGTGTTGTAAATTCACTGAGGTTGGAAAGTTCATCCGGGATAAAGAAGAAAGCTGTGAGATTTTTTTTTTGACTGAAATTGTTTTGAGCGGCGTTTTTTAAAGTGATGTCAAATTGAGGCTTGGGGTTTTTTTTTCTTTTCTTTATACTTTTTGGGAAAGATTTTACTGTGACTTTGTAGGTAACCGGATTGAATTTTCTCTTATATATATTTTTATGCTCCCTTTGATTTTTTAACTTTCTTTAGGATAGAGGCTCCCTTTGGCTATTTTTTCTTTTTTTTTTTTTTGTATATATTATTCCTTTTTTCCGGCTGGGGGGGAGGAAGAGCATTAAGAAACTTTGTAACACTGCCAACTAGAGGCTTGAAAGTATTTTATTTGAATGGGAGAGAATTGTAAAAAGACCTCTTCTCAAGGACATTTTAACGTGATAAGATAGAGGGAGAGCACAGCAAAATATTATTGCAGGTGCTTTCCTGGACTGTTATCAAGAACACTTGAGGTTTGGCTTTGAAGCTGCTGGAGAAGAGAGTCATAACAAGAGCCTTGGATAAATAAATAAAGTGCAGTGTGCTTTCTTATACCCCACACGTTAGCCTTTTTTTAAAAAAAAAAAAAAAAATTCAATTCTAGTAATATTTTTATTTTTGTTTGTTATTTTTTTTAAAGGGAAAGCCTCAGGGTTTTTTTTTCTTTATTTTTCTTTTCTTTTTTATTGGGACTTTTTTGCTTTTCCTATCTATGTTCTTGGACCACTTTGTTGTTGCTTCTTTTTATTATTATTATTATTATTGAGACTTTTCAACTGGATTAAGGTGTGAAGAATCTGGGAACTTTTTGTTTTTCTTTTTTTTTTTTTTGCTCTTAATCAATATTACTATTTTTGGATTTGTTTTTCTTCTTTCTACTTTTTTTTCTTTTTTTATGGTGGACTATTTCGTAATTGGATTAGGGTCTAGAAGAACCTGAAGATCTTTCTTCTTCCTTTTTTGCTGTTTCTTCCTTGGTTTCGTGTTTTTGACTATCGGAGTTTTCCATTTTGGATTATAATTGGCTGCTTTACTAGTTGGATTAAAAGTTAAGAAGAATTTGAAGCCTTGGAAGCATTGAAATGAGCAGGAAACCAATATCAACTGGCATTTCTGCTTCTACCTCTGCTTCCCCACCAGCTGGAGGACAACGCTTAATCCAGACAATGTTGAAGCAAGATAAAGAACAAGAAAGAGTAACTTTACAGACAATTATGCAAGGAATCCAAGATCTCAAGATAAAATCAGACATCATTGAATAAAGAACAGAAAATATTGAACAAAGAATAGAGAAGACTGATGAAAAAGTGGAAGACATCAAACAAATGATGGTTAAGTATGAGGAGAGATTTCAAAAAATTGAGGAAGAAGAAAAAAAAAGAGAGAAGAAGATTGGAAATATTGATAGTAGATTAACAGCGGTTGAACAAGAAAAAGGTGGGATGCTGAGGTGGGAGATGGAAAGGTCAGAATTTTACCTTAGATTTCAAAATATAGAAGAGGAAAAAGGAGAAAACTTGGTAGCGCTAATGATAGAAATTTTGGCAGATGCGTTGGAAATTACAGAGGAAAAGATGATGGATGGAATAGATGAGGTATATCGAGTTTATACAAGATATGCGATGAGGAATAAATTACCCAAAGAAGTCCATATTAGATTTACCAAAAAATCCATTAAAACACAAATATTACAAGTGGTAAGAGAGAAAACATTGAAATACAAAGGTAAAGAGATTGTGGTTTTAAAACAAATACCGAGAAGAGTGAGAGAGATGAGAAGAGAATATCGATTTCTGACCAAAATGCTACTGGAAAATGAAGTGAATTATAGATGGCTGATTCCAGAAGGATTAATGTTTACGTGGCAAGAACAGAGACATAGAATTGATTCAATTGAAAAAGCAGAACTTTTTCATGCAGAATTTTTTGGAAGAAGAAGAGAGGAGGCAGAGAAAGAGGTCTCATTAATTGAGTTTCAAGAGGAACAATTGGAGACTGAAAAAGAGAAAGGAGCTGTAAGTGGACAGGTGGACAATAAAGAACAGCGTGAAGTGAGATCCACGAGAGCTGTTAGACCTAAATATAAAGCATAATCATGGAAGAAAGAAAACTGATTACAATGAATATAAATGGACTTAATTCAGCTGTTAAAAGAAGGAAAACTTTTCATAAATTAATGAAATTAAAATTTGATATAATTTGTCTACAAGAAGTTCATATTAAAAAACAACATGAACAATTGTTAGTACAGCCAAAATTGGGGAAAATATTTACTTCTTTGACTCAATGTAAGAAAAGAGGAGTGGTTCTATACATTAAAGAGGCTATCCCAGCAAAATTGATTCACACAGATGAAGATGGAAGAATATTAATGGTAGAAATAATGGACAATAATATAAAAATACTCTTGATTGCAATTTATGCTCCGAATGATAAACAAGAAGAGTTTTATAAAAAGCTACATATGAAAATAATTGGACTGGACTATGTTAATATAATTATGATGGGAGATTTTAATGAAATTGTGGACAATAAATTGGACTATATAGCAACAACAACAAAGCAAAATAGAAAGACTCTCCCAAGGTCTTTTTTTAAAATGACAGATGAATTAACTTTAAAAGATATTTGGAGAGAAAGAAATGTTAAAGCTAAACAATATACTTTTTACTCAAATAGACATTTATCATGGTCCAGATTAGATATGATTTGGATCTCAACAGAATTAATATCCAATATTAAAGAAACAAATATTGAAACAAGTACTTGGGCAGATCATAGCCCAATGACAATTAAATGGAAGGGACAAAAAAAAAGATCGAGATGGACAATAAACAATACTATTTTAAAGGAGAAAGAGTTTATACAATGGATGGAGAAGGAATTGGCTTTTTTCTTCAGAGAAAATAAAAAAGAAGATACTTCAACGCAAAATGTGTGGGATACAATGAAGGCATATGCCAGAGGTTTGATAATAGATTATACAAGAAAAAAGAATATTAGGAAAAGGCAAGCTTTTAAGGCCTTGGAAGATGAGTACAAAATTCTTGAAAAAGAATTACAGAAAATGCCACAGAAAAAGGATATTAAATTGAAGCTGGATGTAATTAAACATAAAATGGAATTAATAGAGAAAGAAGAACTGGCACAGAAAATCAGAAACTCTAAACAGAATTATTTTGAAGATGCAAATAAACCAGGTAGATGGCTAGCATATAAATTGAGAAAAGAGAAGGAATCAAGAAAAATATTGAAGTTAATAGATGAACAAGGCCAAGTTTGTTATGGGAATAAGGAGAAAAAAGAAATTATTCGAGATTTTTATGGGCAATTATATAAACAAGAGAATATCGATGAAGAAAAAGTCAGACAGTATTTACAGGAAGCTAATTTACCAAAGATACCTAAAGAGACTGAAGAAATGCTAGAAAGCAATATAACAATGATGGAATTAAATGAAGCATTTAAGAGACAAAATAATGGGAAAGCACCGGGTCCAGATGGGCTTCCAGCAGAATTCTATAAAACATTTCAAGAATCATTAAGCATCCAATTGTTAGAAGTTATGAATGAAGTTATGTTAAAAAAGATGATACCCAAAACATGGTCAGAGGCTTACATGAGTCAGGAAGAGACTGACCCACTGCAAATTAAGAATTATAGACCTATTTATTTATTGAACGCAGACTGTAAAATCTTTGCTTCAATTTTAGCAGAAAGACTTAAAAAATATCTAAATAATTTTATTCACCCAGATCAAAATGGATTTCTGCCAAAGAGACAAATTAGAGACAATATGAGAGTAATCTTGGACACTTTGGAATACTATGAGGCTCATCCTGAAAAGCAAATGGCTTTGATATTCCTAGATGCTCAAAAAGCATTTGACAACGTGAACTGGAGATTTATGTTATTATTATTGGAGCAGATGGGTTTCGCTAAAAAATTTACTCAAGCAATAGAAGCCATATATAATAAACAGACAGCAAGGGTAATGATGGAGGGGGAACTTACAGATTTTATTAATATAAGGAAAGGTACAAGACTAGGATGCCCCCTATCTCCTTTGCTATTTGTGTTGACCTTGGAAGTGTTGAATAGAAATATCAGGGATGATAAAAGCATAAAAGGAATGAAAATTAAGAAGGAAGAATTTAAGCTACAAGCTTTTGCTGATGACTTAGCTTTTATTCTGGAAGACCTGCTAGAAACAGCTCCAAAGTTATTGGAAAAGATAGAGACTTATGGAGAGGTGGCTGGTTTGAAAATAAATAAAGATAAAACAAAGATTTTGACAAAGAATATGCTATTGAGACAGAGAGAAGAACTGGCAGATCTTTTGAAAATTCAAGTTACAAATAAGGTTAAGTATCTGGGGATATATTTGACAACAAGATGTAGCACATTAAAGGAGAATAATTATATTAAACTTAAACAACAGATAACTACAGATTTGAAGAAGTGGGAAAACTTGCAATTGTCATTAATAGGGAGAATTTCAACAATTAAGATGAATATCTTACCTAGAATTTTATTTTTGTTTCAAACAATACCAATTAGGCTTGGAAAAGACTATTTTGAAGATTTAAATAAAATCATGTTGAAGTTTATATGGCAAGGTAAAAAAGCAAGAATAAAGCTAAAGCTTTTGCAAGATGCTAGAATTAGAGGAAGTTTTGGCCTGCCTAATTGGGAATTGTATTATCAAGCTGCAAGTTTGATGTGGGTCAAAGAATGGATAACATTAAGGAAACATAGGTTGTTGACATTAGAAGGGCATGATTTGCTGTTGGGTTGGCATGCTTTTTTATGGTATAAGGGAACTAAAACACAGGGTTATTTTAGAAGACATTATGTACGGGAGTCTTTGTGGTTAAATTGGGAGAAGATAAAAAGACAATGTTATTTGAAAATTCCAGTTTGGTTATCGACCATTGAAGCATTTTCCTATCCTATAATTTACAAGAAGGAACAAACAGTTAGATATGGGGAACTTTTGGATTAAAAGGGTGAACTTAAATCGATCCAAAACTTAGAGGAACAAGGTATAAGGATGAATTGGTTTTCATATGCACAAATACAATCAAGGTAAGATTCTAAAACGAAGGGATTTTATGATAAGCAGACTGATTTAGATAAGATCTTGATGGGTACTGATGAGAAAGTGATTCAAAAATTATATGGTTATTTACTGGGAATGAAACTAGAGGAAGAACAAGTTAAAGAAACTATGATTGTTTGGGGGAAGAATTTTGGATATGGGATTGATTTAGACAAATGGCAGAAACTGTGGTCTCAAAATTATAAAATGACAATGTCAACAGCATATAAAGAAAATTTGTATAAGATGTTATACAGGTGGCACTTTCCTCCGACAAGAATAGCAAGAATGTTCAAGAATAAATCTGAAAAATGCTGGAAATGTCATCAGATACCCGGCTCGTATTACCATATGTGGTGGACTTGTGAGGATGCTAGAAAATATTGGACTATAATTCGCATGTGGTTGGAAAAAATGACAAAGAAACATATAGACTTGAAACCAGAGATCTTTTTATTGGGAATTTTACCTGACATATATAGTAAAGATTTGAAATATCTGATTGTAAATGTATTAACAGCGGCCAGGATTGTATTTGCTAAAAATTGGAAGAATGAGAAAATACCATTACAGGAAGAAATTATTAAGAAAATATTGGAATGTGCTGAAATGAGTAGATTGACATTTGAAATCAGAGAGCAAGAGGATAAACAATTCTATGAAATTTGGGATCTTTTTTATAAATGGCTAGATGATAAAATACGATAATAGAATATTTTAGATAGTAAGAAATATCTTTATCTTGTTATTTTGCTATTACTTTGTTAATCGATATTATATTTATAAAGGTTTTTTTTTTTTTCTAGGATTGATTTGGTATGATTATATGATTAGTTGAATAATTTGGTTAAAGTATTGTTAGCTCATAAAGCATGAATGATTAAAAGTATAGTCAAAAGTTTTTTTTCTTTTTTTTGTTTAGTGATTATAGGATATATAAGTTTGGATTGATAATATGAGTTGTTATGTAACATAATTGTAACTGGGACTACAAAATGAATGCACAAAAATGATGAACCAACTGACACACTGTATGTAAATATGAGAGGTGTATGTTTTAATGTTTTGTTTGTCTTGTCTGTTTGTAGAAAATTAATAAAAAAAAATTTTTCAAAAAAAAAAAAGGAATAGAAATGGCAGGCATCCACCACACAAATGAAGAAGATTGGGAGGCGATGCTCGCATGAGATTTCCAAGAGGTCTTCGACGACACTTTAGGCAAGTACAAGGGGTCCCCAATCTCTTTCAACTTCAGCCCAGACGTCATCCCCATCCGTCTCAAACCGCAGCGAGTGCCTTTTGTGCTCAAACCCAAAATTGACGAGCAACTTAATAAACTCATCGCACAGGGGGTATTAGAGCCTGTTGACCATGCCTGCTGGGAAAACACCTATAGTCACCCCTATCAAGCCAGATGGCTCCATAAGAATCTGTGGGGACTATAAGGCCACCCTCAACCATGCCCTGCAGCAAAGTAACTACCCCATGCCAGTAGTCCAGCACCTCCTGCACTCACTGGGGGGAGGCCGGGTCTTCGTGAAGCTCAACCTGGCACAAGCCTATCAACAGCTGCCGGTTGACGCAGAAACCGCCGAGGCACAAACGATTGTAACACACCGGGGGGCATTTAAATGCAACTGCCTCCAATTCAGCATCAGCGTTGCGCCCAGTGTCTTCCAAAGCCTCATGGAAAGGCTGCTACAGGGAATTAAGGGTGTAGTGCCTTACTTTGATGATGTACTAGTGGCAGTGTCTAATAAAAAACAACTAGAAAAATGTCTAGGGGCAGTACTACAAAAATTCAAAGACGCTGGCCTGAAAGTTAAGAAAGAAAAATGCCAACTTTGCACTGAGAGAGTTGAATTCTTGGAGTATCTCCTAGACAAACACGGAATTCACCCCACCGAAAAAAAACTCAAAGCCATCAAGGAAGCCCCCAAACCGAAAAACAAGACAGAACTTCAGGCATTTTTAGGACTTATTAACTTTTATAATGTTTTCCTACCCCAAAAGGCGACCGTGGCAGAACCATTGCATAGACTGTTGGATAAAACCACTTCCTGGACTTGGGGAAAATGGGAGTAAAGTACCTTTCAACAAACAAAAGACCTCTTAACCTCCGACGCAGTCCTCATCCAGTATAATGAAACCCTACTGCTAACAATCAAATGTGATGCATCGCCTTTTGGAGTGGGGGCAATTGTCAGTCATACCTTGCCAAATGGGACAGAGGCACCCATCACCTTTTTTTCAAGAACCCTGTCCAAACCAGAAAGAAACTACAGCCAGCTGGACAAGGAAGCCCTAGCGATCGTTTCCGGAGTGAAAAGCTTCCACGAATACGTCTATGGTAGGACCTTTTCAATTATTACTGATCACAAACCTCTGCTAGGCATATTGGCTAGCAACAAGGCCACCCCAAACATCCTGTCACCTAGAATGACTAGGTGGTCTGAGTTCCTGGCCACCTATAATTACCAGCTCATTCACCGACCCGGCAAAGACATTTTTCATGCTGATGCTTTAAGCCGTTCCCCTCTTCCAGACATGCAAGACAACCCAGCACCCATGATACTGGTCCTTCAAATAGAAACTTTACCGAGCCCACTCCTGACTGCGCCAGACATTGCCTGTGAAACAAAAAGAGACAAGCGGCTGGCACGAGTTCTGAGCTGGATTGAGAGGGGTTGGCCAGAAAATGACAAAACTGAACCTTTTAAAGCTTTTAGGACCCGGCAAACTGAACTTTTCTCGCAAAAAGGGTGCATACTTTGGGAGACCGGGTGGTAATACTGAAACTTTATAAAAACGAGTATTTGACATGTTGCATGAAGGGCACCCGGGCATTGTCCAAATGAAAGCCCTGGCCAGGAGCTATGCTTGGTGGCCAGGGATGGATAAGCAGATAGAAACATGGGTAGCCGCTTGCAATAGATGCCAACAAACACGATCCGCCCCCCCTCCAGCACCACCTCTGGAATGGGAAACCCCGAGAGGCCCCTGGTCACGGATCCATATCAATTTCGCTGGCCCCACCGAAGGACACACCTTTCTATTTACCATCGATGCCTATTCCAATTGGCTGGAAGTCAGCACAATGAAAACAACAACTACTGAAGCTGTCATAACAAAACTCAACAAACTCTTTGCCACACACGGTTTGCCAGACCTGCTAGTGTCCGACAATGGATCACAGTTCACGGCGCTGGCATTCAAACCATACCTGGATGACCATGGCATCAGACATGCTTTAGCATCGCCCGGCAGCGAATGGGCGAGAGGAACGAATGGTTCAGTTTACCAAAAAAAACATACAAAAAATAGAAGGCGGCAACATTCAGGAAAAAATAAATAAAATCCTACTCATCCACCATATCACTCCAAACACCACCACAAACAAATGCCCAGCAGAGTTACTTATGGGCAGAAGACTCCAGTCACCACTAGACAACTTACACCCCACCTATAATCCAGAAAAAACACCAGGCTCCACCAGCCAACACCGCACATTCAACTTCAGCGACACTGTTTTTGCTAAAAGTTTCACCAGAGACCCTCTCTGGGTACCCACACGGATCACCCAAATAACCCGACTGCGGTCATACCGCCTCAAAACAACTGATGGACGGAGCTGGAAATGACATATTGACCAGTTAAGGTCAAGGCTTGCCAGCTCACCTTCCACAGACAGTAACGAAATCAGAGGGGGGGGGGAATCTCAAACATTAAAAAAGGAAATTTCTTAACGCAAACAGAACAACCCCCAATCAGAAACCAAATAATCAACCAACTATACTCACCTGAACATGCAGAACTCTTGCAGACGGGTGCTTCACCTGGAAGGAGCAGCCGGACAAGCTCAACCAGCCCAGAGAATCCAGGCGGGAGCGGCAGAGCGAATGACTCGACCAACCCAGGCGAACCAGGTGGGAGTCACAGCTATAGGCCCAGCTTACCCTTCCAGGCGGTTCCATCAAGATGGTTGAGAGTGACGCGGAGCCCGTCCAAACCTGCCAACGACCAGAGACATACTGAAATGCACAGGTCAAATAGGTAGGTCCGAAGACCCGCCTACCTACGTGACTACGTCACCCCACCCCTTGGGCGAAACCAAGAGGGGAGGGGTGTTCCATATTAGCAGGCTTGAAACCCTGCATTCCTATTGGTCAACAAAGACGACTACCTGATTGGACAGCCAAGATGGCTGTGATAGGTCCTCTGAGAGTCTACAGCGATTGGATGAAACCAATTGTGGGAAACTCAAAGCGATGTCATTGGCAGCCTAGCCGCGGCTAGCTCTATAAAAAGAGCCGCCGCTAGTGCTGTTTTTCACTCGGGACTAACTTATAAAATAAAGAACTCTTGTTCACTTAACCTGAGTCTCTTGTCTCCATGAACCCAACCTGCTGAACTTAACAGGATGGTTGCACTAGAATAGAGAATTATAGTAGAAGGTGTTAGCATAAGTTAGATTCGCTGGTATTTTTTTTCCCCTTACCATATGCCTTTAATTTATTTGGCAGTATTTCTTAGGAAGAATATTTCTTAGTCTTTTTCTGTACTTTGCTGCTGTTAAAAGGGAATATCATGATGGATGTCATGCCCTACCATATAATATTTATATACTGTTGTTGCCATCTAGTAGTCAGAGGGACAAATATTAATTATATTGTTTGAAGCTGACCCAACCTCTTTACCCATTAGCTTTTACTCTCAAAACAAGTGCATGCTGGGAAGCCAGTCTCCATTTTCCTTTGGCATTTGGAGAAGGCAGAAATTGCAAAGAAGAATCCATCTTAATCTGTGGCACATGGTCATCCAAGGACAAACCCACATCCCATACACAGAGCATTGTTGGTGAGTTTTAGTTTATTTGTATTTATTAATTGTTGTGTTCAGCAGCAACTCAATACTGCCTATCTTGTATTTGGTTCTCATTGTATGTATCCCTATTTTCCCCAGTTTTACCATATCCTGTTCTTTCAATAAAGCATCCAGATCTATGTACACAATCTGTTTTATTGGAGGATAGATGGGTTTAGCTGCATATTGAGCTACAGATTAACGTGTAGTGAGGACAGAACAATGGACATCTATGGATACATTAGGCATGTAGAAAAGCACGTTGAGAGTCTATACCTATTCAAAAGCTGATTTGGAGGTTGGAGGTTGTTATATGCACATACTAAAAACTTATTTATTGAATCCAGCTAACACAGAAATGTTAAACTATGAAGAGTGAAGCATTCCGGACACATTTAAGTCCAGAGATCTTTGAGATACATCAAGCCAGATATCAAATTCCAGTCACTCTTTTCCTAACCAAAATCTTTGTAAAGCTATACTTATTAGAAATGTAAATTCTGGAGCTGAATGAATAAGCTTTTGGAAGATTGTTGGGACCTCATACTAAATTGCTATTCTAATCCACAGCAGAACATTTTAATAACAGTGATAAATGGCTCACAAAGAATTTTCTTGCCAGGAAAATTATAATAAGTCATGATCTGGATGATAGATTGAGAGATCATTTGTGTAAACACTTTGCAAGATTGAAGCAAGACTAGCTTAATAAGCTCAATTCAGAAGCTGAATTCTTGACCATTTGTCACTATATTGCTTGCAGACATCCCCCTTTGTTTGCTAACTCCTCTACTTGCCATAGAATTATCTGAAAAAAAAAAATATTAGGGAAACATTTTGTAGGGGATCTATTAATATTGGAAGGGGAGTACCTTAATTTTGTCATTGTCAGTAGGTAGGAGTCTAATGTATTTCTTAGAATAACTTTATTGTCACTTTGAATGTACACTAATTGGCATACATTAAAATGAAATTTCATTGCATGCAGCTCTCAAAGGTCACCACCTCTCATATACATGACAAAATGAATGAATGAATGAATATGCATATACCCACATATATATTGTACGACACAGAGTAACATCAGTCTTGTTTGCATGTATATATGTGCATGGAGAGAGAAAAAATGAATCTTGTAACTTTACCATATAGGGAACAAAGCTGTTACAGAATCCAGTAGTCCTGCTAGAAATACTTTGAAACCTCCTCCCAGAGGGGAACAACAGAAACTGACTGTGAAGTGGGTGTGTGGGGTCTCTAATGATGCTTTGAGCTCTAAGCACATAGCGCTTATAAGCAGCATCCTGAATAATGGGAAGTGAGCTTCCTATAATCTTCTCGGTTGTCCTCACCACTCTCTGTAAGGACTTTCTATCTGAGGCAGTGTAGCCATCAAACCAAACAGTGATGCAGTTTGTTAAAATGCTCTCAATTGTGCCTCTGTAAAAAGTGGCCAGGACAGGAGAAACATGTGCTCTCTTCATCCGAAAGCAGGAAATGGTTTGTACGTTTTGCTAAGGATGACGTGTTGAGAGACCAGTTCAGATTGTTAGTTATCTGCACTTCCAAATACTTAATACCGTTGACCACCTCAACAGCTGCATCCTTTTCATTTATCTCCTACTTGCAATGTGAATGCAGATCATAGATATACTTTATTTATTGAGGAATTTGCAGTAATAGACTAAACAATATGCACAAACACACCCATACATAAATAAAGATACAAATCCAAGCTAAAAGCACATTTACAATTGAAGCTAAATAAGTCTCTGTAAGTCTCTGTAATTATGAGACTCATTACTGTTAGGACACAAAATGTGGCTGCCTTTTTAGAGACTTCATGCTTGTGATCATTTTAATGAGAGGCATACAATTGCCAGTTGGGGTTGTTGAATGGAATTTGGTATTAGAATAAAAACTAGGCCAAGACTGATACGTTGATTGATCCATTTCTTGGGTGATTAGATGCCATCAGTTTGTTTTCAACTTCTAGTGACCCAATAGTGAGATTCTCTCCAAAACAATCTATCTCTAACTTATTCTTTCATGTCTCCCAGTTTATTCGTAACTGTCTTTAGTTCTCTTGTCTTTGTCATTCTCTTCTTCCTGTCCCAGCATTAGAGCCTCTTCCAAAAATCTGGGTCCTCAAATGACATGTCTGAACTTTGAGCCTAGTCAGTAATGCCTCAAATGAGAACTAGGGGTTGATATTTTCTATAATCCATAAGGGTTTTTTGGGGGGTGGGGGAGGGGGGACTATTGGTGATATTCTCAGGAGTCTTCTCCAATACCAAAGTTCAAAATTCACTCTTCTTATCCTGCTTCTTTAAAGTCCAACTTTCACGTTCATAGAATGTCACAGGGAATACTATGGCTTGCATGATTCTCATTTTGCATGATTCTCACTGCCGGGGTAGCACAGTGGTTAGAATGAAGTACTGTAGGCTACTTCTGCTAACTACCTGCTACCAACAGTTTGGCAGTTCAAGTCTCACCGTCTCAAGGGTGACTCAGCCTTTTATTCTTCCAACATTGGTAAAATGAAGATCCAGACTGTGGGGGGAAATAACTGACCCTTAAATCACTTACAGGAGGCTGTAAAGTATTATGAAGTGGAATGTAAGTCTAAATGCTATTGTTAAGTACTATTTCGTAGGTATATGAGCCATGGTGGCACAGTGGTTAGAATGCAGTACTGCAGGTTAATTCTGCTGATTGCCAGCAGTTCAGCAGTTTGAGTCTCACCAGTTCAAGGTTGACTCAGCTGTCCATCCTTATGAGGTTAGCCCTCTGCCAGCAAAAAAATGGAGCTCAGGTGGGCCACACATGCACCCCTGGGCCCTGTTTTCAGCTGACAGCCTCCTGCAGCTCTGTTTTCACTGGCAGAAGGCTGCATGAGTTCATCGCAGCTAAAAAATGTGGCCTGGGAGGGCTGAACGTGGCTCTCCCAAGTTCCATTTTTGCAGAAGTCCTTTGCTGTTTCCAGAGCGGCCCTATGGGCCAGATCTAAGCACCCATGGGAGTGGTCCAGTTCCTGGGCCTTGACTTTGATAACCCTGGTCTATACCATTAGAGGCAGAGCATGTAAGCATGCCAGCACGATCACCCTCTTGTGTGGGGCTGCCAAACAAAAATATTTGGAAATAATGAAAGGGAGATACACAATCTCATTATAGCAGAGATTTGAGAAATAAAATACAGCATGATCAAGAAGTGTCTCTATGGAACATCACTTCTGACTTTGTTCAAGCCCAGCATAGAGCAAATGTCAGGATAGAGATTGCATTAGACCAGATGGAATATGATTTGCTTCTTCTGTATAAGCTGGACTGGGGGCTCAATGCTATTGATTTGTTTGAGTCAGTACTTTAACCAACAGGGGCTCAGATGAGTCCCAACAAAGACATATTGAAGTTCTAACCAGAGAAAATGCATTTGCAATTGAGTAGGAAACTTGAAGCAGAGGTCTCAGTAATTTGGACAGCACTGCTTTTAGCCCAAGGCTATCTTTAAACACACAGCAATAACTGCCCTATAGCAAAAAGCTTAGTGCTTTAGCTTTGAAAAGTTTAATTGCAGCAGGCATACATCATTTTCTGTAGTTGGTTATTCTGTTGGAAGTATGCTGTGGATGGAGGTTGAAGTTGGAGGATTGAAATGTCTAGGAGGCAGATAACTGAAACTTGGTCTTTAAAGGCTTTTGTTTGCTCAGTTTGAATGTTGTTCAACTAAACATGAGGGAGGTTAATACACCTTTTAGTAAATACGGTCATCTTAATTTACCTATGCAAATTATGTCTCTCCTAACATTTAGCACATGGAGTTACATAAAAGTCTATGGAATTCAAGGGAGTTGGATCTACCATGTTTCCCTAAAAATATTTTTGGGGCTCCAAAATAAACATTAGGGATTATTTTGAGAGAAACACAATATCAGGGTGATCAACCTCCCCCTCTGGTGCACGCACAAGAGACAGCAAGACACCAATGATATCCAACAACAGCTTCAGTCTACCAGTCCCTTAGTTGGTGCACTCTGGGGCTGTGCAACCTGCATAGTGCAGTGATCCCCTGTCCAAGCAGCAGACAGAGATGGGGGGGGGGGCAGGTGATCAGGATGTGCTGTGCATGCCATAGAAAAGCTAAGAGTTGTTGGCCAGAGCAAATGAGCGGCTGCAGGAGGCTCATCTTCATATAGCGGCACCAGCAGGAGATGGAGGCACAGGTGCAAGGTGGAAGGTTAGTAATTCTGATGCATTGCACAGGCTGCAGACAAGCTGAGAGATGCAGTGACAAGCATCCCATGCCCACCTGTGGACTCCAGCCCACTGACTCTTGACTTTCCCGTGGCCTGTATGGTGCATCCTGATCATGTGCTTGGTCCCCACCTCTGCCTATGATTGCTGTGGCTGCTGCCGAACACTATCAGCCTGTGTACTCTTCCGCCGCCTATGCTGGCCATGCCCATCCCCCTTCACCAGGGCTTATCTTTTTAGATAGGGCTTATATTAGAAGCATGCTAAAAATTGGGATATAGCTTATTTTTGAGGTAGGTCTTATTTTTGAGGAAACATGGTACTTCACTTGTGGCTACACAGGGATTCTAGGCGGATCCCTTTTTGAATTCCGCTCCCAGGTTCTCCCACTCTTTCTATACATAGCTGGTTCAAAAACATAATCAGTACAGATGCCAAATGATAAAACCAAGAAAACTAATTCTCAGTTGGCCTCAAATAAGGCCAGGAGATAGAAGGGAACTTCATATCCAAACGTCAACCAGTTTCTTCATGACTATCAAATCATGCTTACGCTTGATGTTTTCACACATTTTTGCAACATGTTTTTGCAACAGTAACAGCTGTTACTGTGAGGGTTCTCTGATTTTTATTCATAGAAATAAATATTTGATTTGTGCTGTTGATACAAGTCTTAAGTGTATCAAACAAAAATATTGTCTCTAGAAAAATAAAATAAAATAATCTTCCTTGCATATCAGAAATGCAAGCAGTTTCATAATATGTTAGATCTGATCTAACTTCCAGTGAAATTCTGTTATTAATCTTGACTGTGTTTCATTTACTGAATTGCAATGGGATTATCAAGAATTGCTCTCACTTACTTACACAATAAATAGGTCCTATTTTTAACCTCTGTTTGAAAGTCATTTGCAGCCAGGAAATCTCCAAAGGTGATTTTATTTTATTCTCTGGATGCATAAATAATGTATTTATTCATAGAACGTGGATTACACTTATATTTACATTTAATTGTTCTGCTGCTTTTATTTTTACTCAGAACCTCTATTTTTTTATCATTATCTGTGTAATCATTTATGATACTATGAATATAAAAAAAATTTTTTTTCATATATTATAGCATGCTTATTTCTGACCTTATATAAATTGTCTCCAATGAGGAGGAGGAAAGTATCCAAATGTAGAATTAAATTCAAAAGCAATAAAATCAGGGTTTGGTTAGAGTTTGGTAACTCAGTGACCTTTTATTAAACCAATAATATACAATCAAAAATTATTAAACTAAATTATTAAAAGTTCTCATTATCTTACATCAGTAGCTTTGGATCTGTTAGTTTTTAAAATTATAGGTATTTAATACAAGCATGTGAATGAAACAAACCATATGCCAGGGTTCCTATGGATGCTGCAATTAATTCATGAGCCTTGAGCCAAGTTTCAAAAGAAATCCAATTATTTTTTAGGAGCAACATGTTGGCACTTTTCCCAGGTGCAGTTGGCTCTACCCTATGTAATTTACTGTTCACCTATGACCCTGTTTCCCCCCTCCTCCCAGGGTGTGTCATAAATCACATTCTCCAACAAAGCACTTTCACAGGCTGTGGAAAACACGCCTCTCCAACTGAGCTTAGTAACTTGAGAATCTGGAGAAAAGTATGTGTGGAATGTGCTTAGAAACAAACTACTCCATCAGATCTCCCCCCCCCCAAAAAAAAAAAACTTCTTATGGCAACTCGAGAGCAAGCCAGGAATGCTTTATGAGTTGACATTATACTGTATATGTTAATAGTGTAATGGCAGTAGTTTAGTTTAAGAATCAAAACTCTTTGAGAAAATAGAGTGTTTACACATTTGTCTTCTTTCTGTTTGTGTTGTTTTTATCTTAAGTAACTTGCTAGGGTCACTATCTTTGTGCTTTTAAATTTCTTACTCTTAAGTTAGAAGCTAGAACATTATCGCCTCATCCTGCTTGCTCCAATGTCTGTTACTCCTATATACTAGGATTTTCCTCTACCAGATTGTGCTTGTCAACAATCCAGTACAACCTAATACTGTGTTAATTAATTACAGTATTATTTATTCAGTGAGAAAAGATAATAAAATTACATTGTAAGGCTTGCTTGCTTTTAAATGTGCAGCAATGTTTTTGTTAACAAATTACTATAACAACTTGGGGGAAATAGGAGATTAGGAAAATTAGGCATTTTCCAATGAATTTACAGTGAACCTAGGATTTATTTAGTGAAATTGTGCTCTATGAAGGAAGAGGAAGAGGAAGAGGAAGAGAAAGGAAGAAAGAAAGAAAGAAAGAAAGAAAGAAAGAAAGAAAGAAAGAAAGAAAGAAAGAAAGAAAGAAAGAAAGAAAGAAAGAAAGAAAGAAAGAAAGAAAAGATCATTTTGAAAGAATACAAAATATGTTGCAAATTTGTATTAACTATATTAAGAAGAGGAAGAGAAGGAGGAGGAGGATCTGGACTCAACCTGTATTTGACTTTTGGACCAACAAATGAAAATATATATATATGATGATTTTCCCCTGTGCATTACATCCCTGCAGACATATTCATGGATTATATTTCTATCATGCAGAAATATAGTCAGACATTTATTTAAGTCAAACAAATTGTCAAAGAAGTGTGAATTAGCTGTTTAGGAGACAACCAAGAACAAGCATTGATACAAGTTAAAAATTGCAAGTTAATGAGAGTGCAAGAGAAAAAAACCCCCATGATTATCAAATAATGTAATAACAAGAAAAGAAATTGGAAAAGACAAAAATTACATGGTCAACTTCTACAAAATATCAAGCAGAACATGGATAAAAAATAAAACCTGGCAATGGCTTACAAAGAGAATATTCAAATAAGAATCTGAAGGCTTGGTTTTGGCTGCTCAAGAACAAGCTATTCACACGAATGTAATCAAGGCCAGAATTGAAAATTCATTAAATGTTTGTTTCAATGTGCAACAAGGCAGGAGGAACAGGAGATCATATACTCAGCTTGTGTAAGAAGTTTGCAGAAACTGATTATAAACAACAACCTAACACAGCCAAAACAATTTCCTGGAACACCTTTAAAAGTTACCATATACCAGTAATGACAACAACAACCACAACAAAAATGTTGGAAAGATATAGTTGAAAATAAGCAGGTTAAAATATTTTGGGATTTCTGAATATATCTAGTGGGTTATAAAACAGCTCATAATACACTGGGTATAACTGTGGTTAAAAAGAACAATGTATGAACAATTAATATGGCAATACCAGGAGATAGTAGAATTGAAGATGAAGAACTGGAGACAATGTCAAAGTATCAAGATCTACAACAAAATTTGAAAGCTTATGGCATAAGGTGGCCATGGTGGTCTCAAGTGTTTCAGTCACTGCATGCCATACTAATAAATCTAGTATCACGCTTAGAAAATGTGAACATTGACAACATTTCCACCTGACAATTACAAAAGGCCATACTGTTGAGCTGCATAAACACACACATACACACACACACACACACAAAGTCAATGACATCCTAGGTTCTTGGGAAGAATTCAGAGTGTATAAAAGCCAACACCAGAACTGGCGTCTGTGATTTCACATTTTTGTTTATATAATAATAAACGTTCTTCAGTTTAGATGGTTTATTTGATTTATTTATCTACCTACAGAAAATGTGATTTTTACTACCCCTCTGCTAGGTCAGATGAGTAGATAACTACTTAAAGCCCATCTGCAAAGAACAATGGTTACACTACAATAAGTTGGAATGAAATGGAGAGTCATGCTGGGCAAACTTTTATTCTGTTTATTGTTGACTCAATCAGTAGCTAATTTATTTTTTAACATATCACAATTCCTTTGAATGTAGTTCCAGTTCCCAGAGGAGATTATATGTGCATTTATCATAAATTACAATCTTTCCTGCTCGTCTGAAGTTTAGGATACATCAATGTTTTGCTTCATTAGGAGGCTAAGAGGTCAAATATTCTGCTACTGTGAGCATTTGACTGTTAACCTATGCTAAATTGGCTGTGAGCTGACTTACCTTTGATAAATAATGCATTTCCTTGGAAAGGAAAGCAGGCTTTAACATCCAACAGGTTTGATTTCTAACATAGTTATCATCACTTTGCTGTTCCAGACAAAGATATCTACATTTAATCGCAATGTCAACTTGAATTAATATGCTCTGTAACTTCACAATGCAAGTTTTCCACTTTTGTATTTGTGTAGCAAGGTGGTAGACATGTAGACACATGTCATATCACAATGTTGCAATGAATATTATTACATCAAAGGTTTAGATAAATGATCTCAAACATTCAAAATTTCAGTTTTATTTTCCATTGATTGGGAGGGTGGGTATTTTCCATCTAGGGGTTAATTGTGTTAATCACTCAATACATAATCTATTATGTAAACATATGGTCTTAACAATTGTCTTTGTGTGTGTGTGGAGGTGCATCCATGTGTGTGTTCCACTAGTGAGAAATACAGGTGACCCAGAGATATTGAAAGGCAAAACTCTATTGTTCAAAGAATTTCATCTCATTTTAGTTGAATGTGGACACCATTAATATCATCTGATGTCCCATATTAGGCCAGAGAAAGGAAGGAAGAGAGAGAAAATCCCTTGTAACCATGTGTGAAGAGGAAATCAAAGCAGAATTAGTACGCAGTCAAAAATGATGTTGAGATCCTAGAGAAGGTATACAAAAGATCAGAATTGTGGAGGCTGAACCATATGATGAAAAATTGAAGGAACTAGGTATGTCTAGTCTAACATCCACAGTTTTTTTCATCCTCCTTCAATGAATGCGCACAGAGTGTTGGAATAGTATTTAAAAATGTTTGTTGGTCATTTTAATATTTTCCATGCAGAGGCTTGCTTGTCTGGTGTATCATTTAGTTTGATACTCTTGTTCATTAGTAATACAATAATTCTTCTTTGATTGTTTTGGAGGGTAAAGAAATGATGTGATAGGGTATGTGAGTTCTTTCTACATACTGTATTTTGTGGTTTAGATGTCTGTCATGGTTTTACTGGGGCTTCCAAGTATGGTTCAACTCTAGGAGAATGTAATGGTCTTATGTTCTCCATATAGGTCATTTAGATATCTCCTGAGTTCTCCTATCCATGCTGCCAGACAATGAATCTATGATCAATGCATTATTTTTTGTTTTTGCTATGTTCCGTCACCATAGTTACATTTTACAAGAAGGGTGGCCATCTAAATTGTTTAAATAAATAAATAAATAAAATACTGAATAATCATTTCAAACATCTGGTTCCCCCCTAGCAAGTTAACTTCAGAATTTAACAATCTGAACCATTAATACAAATAAATGTCAGAGATCAAAGATGAGCTGTTTCCTAGGACAGGCTTCAGCATCGGGAAGCTAAGACTGACTTGCCCAATTCTCCATGTTTTTTTTTTAAAGGGGGTTGTATAAATTTAACAAAGGAATTAATGCTATAGATGTTTCATGCTTTAACAAGGTATGTTCATGAGTCCCATAAAGCCCCACCTGCAAAATTATCCACAACACTTTAATATATTGCAAATGAAGCTAATTAGAATGGATACTCACAAATAAGAATACTTTCAAAAATCCAGTTAGTGATACCAACAACAATCCTTGGGGCAAGTTGAAAAAAAAATGTGTCAGCATGTTGCAAAGTTCTAATGCAACATTTAACAATTCCTTGCACAGCAAATTAAGCTTTCTGCTTTGGCATATGAAGAAAACAGAAAAAAGAACCCAACGCTGTTTCCAACAATACATAAATTCACAGAACAAACCTTTCTCTATAAGAGGGTAGCATGGCAATTGGTTAGGACTACTTGTATGATGCTAACCCAAGAAAATATTAAATTAAACTAGGAAGTAATGGGAAGGACAATTGTGTTAAAAGACCGATGATGCAATTTCCCTTTCTTGAAGTTTCATGCTTCTAATGCGATTAAGGGCCCATCGAGTTCAGCCACGAGTATGAATGGGTGAACAATAAGTCTCATTTTAAAGAAGTTTTGCTCTTTGTCGCTGCTCAAATGCTCTGCATGTCTTTGATTAGAATGCTGAGGAGATTCTCCATTGCATCTCGCTAGTTCTGAAAAGAAACTTCAAAGAGAGGCATTCAAAGACTATTTAACGAGAAATGGTAGAATTAAATAAAACACGGAAGCTGGAAAAATGTTATGTTTTCTGCCATTGTTGACAACAATGAGAATATTAAATATTTACGGGAGTGAATTAACTGCTTTCAAAAACATTCTTCTACTTGCATACAAAAGATAAGTGTTTTTCTTCTTCTTTCTAATGCATGTTTTTAATTTACTTTTTTTTCCAGAGTTATATTTACGGAATATGAAATAATACCAATTAGTAACTTTAATATCTGATAGCTTTGATGCAGCTTTTTGCAAAAGGATTAATAATTGTCCTTACCATATCACTGTGTGATGAGCTGCATATAAATTTGGCCAGCAGGAAGAGAAATGCCCTTCGTTCTTGTTCTTAATGCTTGGAATGTTACAAGTAGTCTTTGATTTATGATCACAATTGAACCAAAATTTGTCTTGCTAAGTGAGACAATTGCTAAATGAGTTTTGCCCCATTTTACAGCCATTATTGCCACAGTTGTTAATTGAATCGCATCAGTTGTAACAGTGAATCTGGCTTCTCCATTGACTTTGTTTTTCAGAAGGGTGCAAAAAGAGGTTGTATGTTGTCGGGACGTCACAATTGTCGTAAACATGAGCCAGTTGCCAAGCATCTGAATTTTGATCACGTGACCATGAGGAGGCTGTAATCATCGTGACCAATCATCACAAGTCACATTTTTCAGTGCTATTGTAACTTCAAATGGTCACTAAATGGTCTGTTGTAAGCTGAGGATTGTTAAGCCTGCGTTCCCCAACCAGGGTTAAGGAGACAAGCTAAACAGAATGTGCAGCGTTAGTCAGATAGGCACACAGATAAATGAGTGAGATAAGTTTGTATGTTTGTTAACATACAGTAAAAATAACAGATACACTTGTGTTATCAAAAATATAGTTTATTCCACTCAGAGTTTTAGCATAGTCAAAATAACAGTCCATTAGTCATGTATCGTTTTAGTCAGTCCATTCAAGGATATTCAATTAGCAAAATCTGTGTAGAATATCCAATGTCAGTTCACTTATAAATAAATCAGTCCTTTCTCTCTTCCGTTCCAGTAGGGAAAAATGCAGTCTTGAATCCATCCAGTAATTAGGGATCATAAAGCCAGAGAGAGCAAGCTGCAGTGCCTTGCTTCTTTTATGGTGCTTTTTACAACCACTCCCTTAATTACATTCCTACAGTTAAAGTTGCAGACTCTTTAACTAATAAAACATGATTACATATTTATTATTTTACCTAAACCAGTTAGGGTAAACAATGTTATCCCTAACATTCTCCCCTTTTAGGTAATAATAATAATACTATAACTATTTACATCTTTAAATCATATTTGTTACAACTCTTTTTAAACTTAATTACTCCTTGAGCTTTTGTAAATTGGTCTGCAATGTTTTCTTCCATCATGCAGTATTCCAATTTAATTAGCCCATTCTTTACAGATTCTCTAACATTTAAGTATCTTAAATCAGTATGCTTTGATCTAGTTTTTACAGCTATATTAGTAGCTAACTTTATGGCTGCCTGGTTGTCCTCATATACAATAATGGAATCTTTAACAGTTACACCCATGTCTAATAATAACTGTTTGTACAAAATTAAGTCAGTGCATAGTAATGACAGACATGAAAATTCCACTTCCATCATGGACAAGCTAATATGCTGTTGTCTGATTGACCTCCACCCTATTAGTGTCTTACCAAATAATATAGCCATCCCAGATGTTGATTTTCTAGTGTTTATGTCAGTTGCAAAACTTGCATCTGCATAGGCACTAAGACTCAAATCACCCTTTGGTTCTATATACAATGCATGGTTCATTGTTCCTTTAAGATATCTTAAAATTCTCTTTAATGATTGCCAATGACATTGATGTGGATCTGAATTAAAACGTGCCAGCTGATTTACACTATAAGCTATATCTGGCCTAGACCAATTGCTTATATATGATAAGCTACCAATCAAAGATTGATATATAGACTTATCAAATTTGGGACTTTGATCATCAGTTTGGCAAACTTCCTGACTCATTGGAGTCTATGCCGGCTTACAAAGTTCCATTTTATATGTTTTAATTAATTGGCAAATTTTATCTTCTTGAGATATCTTAAATCCATTTTTTGTTTTGTTAATTGTCAATCCTAGATACCTTTTAATTTCACCTAAATGCTTTAATTTTATCTTTTTGGCTAATAATGATATAATCTCATTAGCTTCATTATTAGTCTTAGTTATCAAAGCAATATCATCTGTAAATAATAACAATAATGACACCGTTCCATTATTTTCTCTTTTAAACACACATGGATCTGCTAAACCAGATTTAAAACCTATATTGTTTAATTCTTTCACAATATATTGGTTCCACCCAAAGCCAGATTGTTTCAAGACTCTTTTTGAGTTTCCAACAATCATTACTATTTACTTTATTGTCTTTTATAATAACTGGCTTTTGTAAATATATAGTGTGCTGCAATGGTGCATGTAGATAAGCAGTTTCTACATCTAAATGATTAATGATATAGTTTTTCTTAGCTGCCCACACTAAAGCTGCTCTCAAAGATGTTGCTTTAAGACGTGGTACAAAAACTTCATCGTAATCAGATGCAGTGTGATTAAATCCTTGAGCTACCAACCTATCCTTATGGGTAACAGTCCCATCATTTCCTGTTTTTACTTTAAATATCCATTTGCACCCAATGGATTTTGCTCTTGGAGGTAATTTAGCATCTTCATATACTTTCATTACCTTTAATGAATTTAGTTCTTTTTCCATTGCCTTTTGCCAATTCTCCTGATCCTTAGCAGGATACATTCTAAGTTCATCTACACTAGTTGGAACTTTAGTTACTTGGCAAACTATACTTGCTTGATCAACTGTTCTGGTAGCCTGGTGGCCATTTGTATTTTACTTTGAAGATTCTTAACCAGCCTGTGCAAGATTATTTTTGCCTACATCCTAAATATGTGTTCCTGGGTAAACCTGTAATTCTGTCCAAGGTTCTCTTCTGACCTAGGCTTCCCCAGAAAGCACTAAGCAGACTTTTTGTCCCAGCAAAACTCCTTTTATTAAACGAAGGTGAATTTCTTGCATTCACCTTCAGCCAAAGGCCTGGCAAATAATTTTTCAAGGGTCTTAATTAGGAGCACAGACCTTATCTAGCCTGGAGAGCTGCAAGTAAATATTTTCAAACGTAGTGCTGACAAGGAAAGACTCAGCACAGAGTCTCTGAGATGCACAGATAGATCTTCACACTGCTGCAATGAACGAATTGTTTCCTACAAAAGCCCCCTCCCCCTTTGTTCCTCTTTTAATCCCTGTGGGAGGGGCCATTCACCATCCACCTGAGCCTTTACTCCCAAGTCAAGTCTTGTTCCTTAGCTGTTCCCTTCTTCTGGCAGCTCTGCACATGCACACACTGGGAACAGGCTCCAGCTGTTCTTCTGCCTCACTGATGTCCGACCTTACTCCCATGTCAACCCTTAGTTCATAATTGTTCTTTTCTTTTGGCAGCTTTGAGCATGCGTAGACTGGGAACTGGCTCCAGCTTCTCCTCCTCCTCACGGCTGTCTGATTCGAAGGCAGCTGATAACTGCCAGCCTGCCCTGGCCCCATCTCTGCCTCTGATGCAGAGCTCTTGTCCGAGCCTTCCTCAGCCTCCAGGACTGGCTCAGGTTCCTCCCCAATCTCCTCACTCTCCGACTCTTCTGCCAGCTCCACCAGCCACCGGTGGGCTACAACAGGTTCTCTCCAAGCCAAGGAGCCTATGGAATTGGTGTGAAGATCCATCTACAATACAGGACAAATCAAGTCCACTCTGCTAAATCAAAATCCTAAAGGCCAATGGTTCTTTACTGGTATGAAAGCCTGAAGTGACCACGTAGTCACCAGACAAGCATACTGTACATCATGTAGTATGGTCTCCTAGTTTCAAACTAATGGAACAGCACAGTGGGTGGTTTCAAACAATCTGTTCAGCAAGCTTTGTGTCTAATCAATTAATTAGCCTCCCCCAGTTCCACGTGGGCTCATCGATTTATGCCTGTTTTATTAATTTTAAATTTATGACTCATATACTTCATGCTTTATCTAGGAGGGCAAGACATTATAGATGTTTTCCTCCAGAATAAACCTGGAAATACCTTGACCTAGAAGTTGAAACATCTTTCAGAGAACATCCATGGGTGAGAGTAGATTCATGTATGATCTTGCAGAGACACACCTTTAACCTTGTTTCCATTTAAGAACACAACCTAATAGCCATTGCTCTTGGTCTGTAGATATTCACAGTTATCCAGGTCATGGTTGTCCCAAAAGTGTTTTTTTTCAGGAGGCAACTGGACTTTCTGTTTTTTCTTTAAAGACATTTGCTTCTCATCCAAGAAGCTTCTTCAGCTGAAGAAGCTTCTTGGATGAGAAGTGAAATGTCTTCAAATAAAAACATCTTCAAATAAAAAAAAAAAGCAAGATAGTCCTGTTGCTTCCTGAAAAAGCACCTAAAGTAGACAGCTATAGTAGACAGAGTAGAACAACCCAAGAAGAAAAAAAATCCAGCCATGAAACTTTGCAAATGTGAATAGAGGTAGTCCTTGACTTACAACCATTCTGTCAGTGTTCCAGAAAACCTCCACTCCAACAAATAACTCTGAGATAAACATTTTTAAATTTCTACTCTGTCTACTTAGCTGCTTCTTTCTCCACCTTTGGATTACCAGAATTTGAGATTGCCTCATGTGTGATCACATCAAGGGAAGAGAATGAGACATTTCAATGCAAGAGGGAGGAAAGAAGGAAGAGAGGGAGGAAAGAAGAAAGGGAGGAAGGAAAGAAGGAAGGGAGGGAAGGAGGAAGGGAGGGAGGGAGGGAAGGAGAAAGGAAGGAGGGAAGGAAGGATATACAAGTCACATACATTTATTATGCTGTGGTTAGAAGTAGAGGAATTCTATATCTGCAGTAGATATGTGAGCGAGTCAAAGAAATATGTTCTTCAAAGACTATGGGGTGAATCTGCCAATACTGTAGTACCATCAAAATATTTTCAAAGGTTACTTTTGTAGCAGTTTTAAATTCCATTGCAGATGGATACCCAGGAACACATATTTAGGATGTAGGCAAAAATAATCTTGCACAGGCTGGTTGAGAATCTGCAAAGTAAAATACAGATGGCCACCAGGCTACCAGAACAGTTGATCAGCCATTCTCTGGATAATTAATTATTGTGAAGAAGGACTTCTATTTCTTAATAACGGAGGTTTACTAAGAAGATAGGCATGATAGTAATATACTTTTGTTATGATAGATTCTTTTTTTAAAAAAGTGAAACCATGCCATAGGCTCTAAAGGAGAAAGTCTACTATCTTATAAAGAAAAGAAATCATTGTTTTCTTATTACCCATAAGCCGGCTACATTTTTCTTTCTAAAGGTCAATCAATGACAGCATGAACTTTTTCTTTCTTTCCCGATACTAGAAAACAGCAATAAATGGTTTTCACCTGCACAGGTGGAATAGGGGCACCATTGGATAAGGTTTAATTCCAAAACTCACAGTGACCTTCTTTTTAATATCACTATTGTTTTGTCTAGACTTACAAGGGACTTTAGACTCCAACTTACAAGGGACCTTGGAGGTCCTCTAGTCCAGCCCCCTGCTCATGCAGGAAACCCTATACCATTTCAGACAAATGGTTGTCCAATCTCGTCTTGAAAACTTCCAGTGTTGGAGCACCCATAACTTCTGAAGGCAAGTCACCAGGGCAAATCCCAAAAAATGTCAGGGAATTTCTAGAAGCCTGGCACTCTGGCAAATCAGCCATCAATAGACATGTAGACATTAACAACATCCATAGACTATGCAAAAGAGACAATCAACAAGCCCAAAAGAGAACAAAAAGACTCCAGCACCTCTCCATAAAGAAATTAGCATTCAGATCATGAGCTGTGGTGGTACAGTGGTTAGAATGCAGTATTGCAGGCTACTTCTGCTGACTGCTGGCTGCCTGGAATTTGGCAATTTGAATCTCACCAGGCTCAAGGTTGACTCAGCCTTCCATCCTTCTGAGGTCGATAAGATGAGGACCTAGATTGTTGGGGGTAATAGGCTGGCTCTATAAACCACTTAGAGAGGGCTGTAAAGCATTGTGAAGAGGAATATAAGTTTAAGTGCTATTGCTATCAGCATAGATCAATTCCAAGGTCAATTTCAGACCAACAATCAAGTAAGCAACATCCCAATCAAGAAACTGCTAAAAAGCCATCAGTAAACAGTCCAGCCAAAGAATCTCTAAGGCTGTCGCCCCACACACACAAATAGCAAGTCACTAAAATATAAATTAGCAAACAGCACTCCTTACTAGCACTGATGGTGTTGTGATGAAATGTCTGCAAGAAATCAAGCTAGCTCACAGAGCACCAAAAACCCCACAAATCATCCCACTGATCAAATGTTATAACTGTCAGGAAATTTCTCCTTGATTATGAGTTGATTCCTCCTTAATTAGTTTTCATCCATTGTTTCTTGTCCTGCCTTGTAGAATAGGTTGACCCCTTCTTCTCTGTGGTAGATATTGGAACATTGCTATCCTATTACCCCTAGTCCTTTTTTCATTAAAGTAGACATCATAGTCTTTGTCAAGCTGTCTGTCCTAGGAGATGAGCATTTCGAATACAGACGGATCGTCATTTGGAACACAACACACCAGATATCATAGTTGTCGAAAACCGTAGTCTACAATTCATTGATATCACTGTTCCAGGAGATGCCAGAGTCGAAGAAAAAGAACTAGAAAAAAATCATGAAATATTGTGACCTGGCCATCAAAACTACATGGTTATGAATGAAACATGTAACAGTGATATCCCCGTTGCCATCGGGGCATTTGATACCATGTCCAAAAATTTTACAAAACACATCAAGAAATTGCAGCTTCATCAAGAAATTTGCTGTGGAATGGCAACACAAAACTGTGCTACTCAGAACATCGTATATTTTAAAAAGATGCTTGGTTGATACCTAGGACACTGGCAGCAACTAGTATCAACCATTAGCACCAGTCACTGGTATTTGAGATACATTTTTAAATGTTCAGTTGACTGAGTTTCATGTTTAATGAATAAAAGAGATAATGACAATGACAATAATAATAATAATAATAATAATAATAATAATAATAATAATAATAATAATAATAATAATATCATCCCGGGTCTCCGTAAGTTGTAAAAAATGCCAAACCCAATCAAAATATCTGGCTGGCTGTGCAACCAACCAGAATAAAATATCCTCCCTCTTTTTCTAAAATAATTAGACAGCTAGTTAGTTATAAATTCTTGTATTTCTTTTTTTTTTTTAACAAAAGAAAAAAATGTTCTCTATTGGGAAAAGCATAAATGAACTAGTTGTCTGATTAGAATGTTCATTGGCATAATTGCTCTGTCAGTTTCAATTAGAGGAATTAATATGGCGGCTAAAGGTTACACCTTTTTCATGGGTAGTGCACTTCGTCTACAGCTGCTAACAATGCTAACCAGGAAATTACCTTGTCAATTACAATTAAGAGTGCTAATCGGAGGTTTTAAGGTCACTGATCCTCCACCAGAATGGGTTAAATTCAAAAAACAAGGAGGTTATGGTGTCAGACAATGTTTAGATAAACTTCTTTTAATGGCTTTTAATAGAATAGCTGTTTATCAAAGTAGTGTTTGGAAACAACCTTATTCAGCACACCTCGTTCTCAATTTATGAGCATAACTGCGCTCAGAATTCCTGTTGCTAAGCAACATGGATGTTAAGTGAGCAGTGCCAGATTTTATGACCTTTTTGCCATGGTCATTAAGTGAATCACATTGTTGTTAGGTGAATGCACTCCCATCCACCCACTTCATTGACTTTAATTAACAGAAGAGTGTCAGGATCCCAAGTGATAACTCCATAGAAAGCAGAACTCTGATTCCCCAAAGAACAATTTTATTGGAAATATCATATTGGCACAATCTGGTGAAAACTGACTGAAAATTCCTGTGGTTTCCACCTGATTAAAAAGTGAAAGTAGTCCCTTTCCTCAAAACAATCAGTCACATTGTCCAATCAAGGTACTGATATGATGCTCCTTCTCTTTCAAGCTACCTGTTGGAATGACCTTGGTTCCCACAAGAAACTATTTTGTTTTGGCGACAAACCCCATTTAATTATGTCCCCCCTCCCTATCCCTTTTTCTCACTGTGGCAACCCTGAAGCCTCCCAAATGGCCCCAGCCAGGTTCGCTTCAGAGTTGACAAAGGGACAACTCTTTGAGATAGGGATCATGGGATCTTTGAGATAGGAATCATGGGATCTAGGAAATGCTACAGGTGTAGAAAATGCATGCCAGTTGCTAGGCACCCATATTTCGATCCTGTCACTCTGGAAATGCTACAATGATTATATATGATATGAGTCTATCATCTGCACCTCTATAACTGTCTGGTTTTGTTCTGCAACCCAACAGGACAGACACAGACTTCAGAGGATAATTAGGACTGCAGAAAAAACAATTACTACCAACCTGCCTTCCATAGAGGACCTGTATACTGAATGAGTCAAAAAGAGGGCTGTGAAAATATCTACAAACCCCTCACATCCTGGACACAAACTGTTTCAACTCCTTCCCTCAAAACGATGCTATAGAGCACTGTACACCAGAACAACTAGACACAAGGGCAGTTTTTTCTAGCCATCACTCTGCTAAACAAATAATTCCCTTAACACTGCCCAACTATTTACAATGTCTGCAATACTATTAATATTAATCTTCTCATCACTCCTTATCACCCATCCCCTCCCACTTGTGACTGTATGACTGTAACTTTGTCGATTGTATCCTTACAATTTATATTGACTGTTTCCTAGTATGATTTGATTGCTTATTATACCCTATGACTATTATTAAGTGTTGTACCTGATGATTCTTGATTCTTGACTCTTGACGAATGTATCTTTTCTTTTATGTACACTGAGAGCATTCACACCAAGACAAATTCCTTGTGTGTCCAATCACACTTGGCCAATAAAAGAATTCTAATTCTAATTGTGAGAACCAGTTGTAAGTCACTTTTTCAGTGCCATTGTCATTTTGAAGCGTTGCTACATGAATGGTTGTAAGTAGAAAACAAGCTGTATATCAATGCATAATTGACAACAATTCTTGAGTAACTCCATTGATTTCAGCAAGGTTTAGTAGCTATTTACACCCATGTTCTACATAGGAGTAACTGAACCTGCTATTTTTAGGAGGAAAATATTTAGAACCAGGTTAACATTTAGGAATTCATTTTTGGCAACAAATCAAAATAACTAAACAAATCTGAGATTATAAAATCTAAAATGGTTTGGAGAACATCAGATTCTCTCTTTTGTTTCAAATAGGTCTGTTCTATCTCAGAGGATAGGCACAAGAACGGAGATGAGACATCGGACAGTGACTCCAAACTCTTTATTAGTGACTTCAGGAACAGAGCTAAAAGGTACGGTGGCAGCAGCCCTTTTTATAGAGCTGGCTGCTGTCAAAGCGTCCAATGGTTTAAGTTTGCCGCGCTTGGGCCATCCAATCGCAGCAGCCCGTTAACTAGCCAATCGGATCAGCCTTGAACGACCAATCGCGACCCGCTGTTAACGGACCAATCGAATTTGCAGGATTACAAGCCTGCTGTGGAAAAGGCCAGTCAGGTTTGCAGGCTTATGAGCCTGCTAGTTCGGAACAAGGTCTGCCTAATCTTTTCCAAGATGAAATCAAGATCTGCTCCAACAATTGCAATGCAAATATGTTTAGTTAAAGGTATGAAGAGATTCTTGGTCATTCAGGTCATGGTTGACCCAAAAGTGCTTTTTTCAAGAGACAACTGGACTTTCTTGTTTTTTTTTTTTTTTCTTTTGAAGACATTTCACTTCTCATCCATTCAGAGCTGAAGAAGCTTCTTGGATGAGAAAGTCCAATTGCCTCCTGAAAAATCACCTTTGGGACAACCATGACCTGGATGACTGAGAATCTCCATAGACATTTAGCTATACAATATGGAATAAACACCCTTGGAATGGTGTGGGAACATGAATGGATTTCTAGAGGAAAAAATTGCAGACTATAAGCCAGTGGTGGCTAACCTTTTTGGGCTCCTGTGCCAAAAATTGTGCACGTGCTTGCACGCTCGCACTTGCATGCCAGCACCCAGAAGGCAATGCCCACACCCCCTATGCATGCACGTGCAATGCCCACCCCACTCCTGCCACTCCCTTATCTGCATTGTGCCTCACAGCTAATTTTCGGCTGGTTTGAGGCCTTTTTTGGCCTCCCAGAGGCTTGAGGAAGGCTTCTGCAGGCTTTGCAGGCCAAAAACTAGGCTTCTGGTATTTTCAGTAAAACAGGAAGTGATGAAACAGGGATAATTTTCATCCTGCAAAGCCTGCAGAAGCCTTCCTCAAGCCTTTGGGAGGCCAGAAAAGGCCTCAAACTGGCTGAAAATCAGCTGTGAGGTACGCAGGTGTGCAGTGAGGTAACTTTGCCTACAGCTCGCATGCCAGCGCAAATGGCTCTGCGTGCCACTTGTGGCATGCATGCCATAGGTTCACCATCACAGCTATAGGAACTAGGAGCACCACTCAGGTAACCCTGAGGACACAGATAAACCTTCAAGTGCTTCAACAACCCTCTAAAAGGATGCAAATGACCAGCGGTCTGCAAGAAGTATAAATCCTTCCATTCCCCATTATCCTGTCAGAGCTGAAGAAGCTTCTTGGATGAGGTGAAATGTCTACAAAAGAAACTGTTCCGAACTAGCAGGCTCGTAATCCTGCAAACCTGATTGGTCCGTTAACAGCGGGTCATGATTGGTCGTTTAGGGCTGATCCGATTGGTTGGTTAACGGGCTGCCGTGATTGAACACTCCAAGAGCAGCAATCTTAAATCGTTGCCATTGGACGCTGTAGCAGCAGCCAGCTCTATAAAAGGAGCTGCTGCTGCCAGGCTTATTTGCCCAGATCAGAAGTCACTAATAAAGAGCTGAGCTTACTATCTGAGGTCTCGTTTCCGTTATTGCACCTATCCTTCTAGACGCAACAGAAACAACAACAAAAACAGCAAAAACAACAACAACAACAACAACAAACCAAGGAAGTCCAGTTGCCTCCTGAAAAAGCTCCTTTGGGACAAATATGTTTGGTTATTTCAGTAGCATTCAAATGTATTAAAATTCATCATATTTAGTGGTGATTATATTTCACTTTCTCCCTTTTGTTATATTAAAAATTACAATTTGGTAACTATTTTTGAAAAGTTCAGAAGCAGGCTTTGTTGGTCATTTTGGTGTGCATCCAAGAAATTCCAGGTTAAGGTAAGGATTCACATTATGCATCTAAATAAAAAGTTTTGAAGAATAGTCCAGGTGATGGGAAAATAATCTATATTGATTATTGCTAAAATTCTAATTTGTATGGCAAATTAAAACCAACTGATTAACTATTTCTTACAAATAAATATATAATGTATATAAAAACTGAATTCCCTCCCTACAGTTTATTATTTTCTTCATGATCTATTAATATGAATATCTTTTCTGATAAGGAAGTCTTAAATCCAAAGAGAATGGTATCTTTAATGTATCTTAAAGAAATTGTTTCTCCAAGATGTGTGAATCTGAATCAACTGGATTATAGTCTCTTCCTTAGAAATACAGAACAAAAACACATTTAAAAATAATAATAATAGGGAGCTGAGTTATTATTAATTTTATTATTAAATTACCATTTTTGTTTTAACACAAGAAACTCTCAAATATACCTTGCAGCCATTTCCTGCTTTCATTTGCTAACGGTTGTTTTAAAAGTTGTAAGCGGATAATTGATTTGAAAAGAGGATAATTGATTTGAAACTAGAATGTGATGCAAAATGAGATTCTTCTGTATTAAAAGACAATAATAGTGTAATGAAAAATGGGAAGCTGTGTCTGGAAAGCTTGCAGAATTCTAATTAATTGAAGATTTGGACGCAACGATTATGTGGGTCATACTATATTAAAACAATTGATTTGAAATGCTGACACAAGAGCAATTCAAAGAAACAAGAATCTGGTTTTCCAACAAGCTGCTTAACAATGGAAGAAGAAGCCAGGTTGCTGACAATAATAGAGTTTTAATTTAACACTATTGAGCCACTTAGGAACATCCATTGACAGCCATGGCCATTGCCGAATCATTCATACAAACACACACACACACACATACACACATCATAGATGTGATGTTGGGGTATGTGAACCAAGCGTATAAATCTGTCTGCAACTGGGAATTTAGAAGCCTAGTGTTTTTTTATATATATCTGCATATATATATATTTTTATTTATCTTACATAGAGTGACTTTTAGTTCAGACAAGCAGAGAATATATATATATACTCATTCAATATGTATCTCATTTTACTAGGTGCAATAAAAGAGACCCTTATCTATCTATCTGTCTATCTCTATCATCTGTCTATCTGTCTATCTAGACAGCTAGACAGACAGACGGACAATAGAAGGCAATGATAGACTAAAAAGATAGATGGTAGATAGATAGATAGATAGATAGATAGATAGATAGATAGATAGATAGATAGATAGATAGATAGATAGATAGATAGATAGATAGATAGATAACTTTCTAGTTACTATTTCTTTCTCATTATCGCTGACTTCAATTGTCTGTCTGTCTATCTGTCTAGCTATCTATCTTATATTTCTCTTTATAGTCTATCATTATCTTCTATTACCTATCTATTTGAGATGTGTTTGAATATTAGTCCAAACCAACAGCCCCATCCCTTCTTCCCTCCCTCCCTCATCTATCTATCTATCTATCTATCTATCTATCTATCTATCTATCTATCTATCATCCATCCCATCTTTATGGATTTATCAAGTCATCAATTTATACAGCTGGCCATCAGTAGTCATATGGTTAGATACAGCTGAATAAGTTGATTGTATTCCTTCCCTAAGGCTTTGTGCTGCAGTCATAGTCATAATTTCATTCCATTCTCTTGGTTTCCTAAGAACAATATCCAAATAGCAATATTCTGTTCATTTTTCACTTCATTGTGAATAAAACTTAAAATAAATTAGAACAATTAAAATGTAAAGAACTGTGTTTTCCTCCCTGTAACTTATTTATTTGCCTGGAGGTTCAGAAGTGGTAGCTAATACTGAAATAGGGTGAAAAAACATCACAAATAAATGTACCCTTATTTGATATCGAAGTCCATTGTATGCCTCCAAATTATCTCCTATCAATTTCTTCAGCAATAAACTGAATCACTAAAACTTCATGAAATTACCCAATATATAAATTCGATTTATAAAGTTACCTTCAAAATCACACAACTCAATTCTGAGTGATGTTTAAAACAAGAGTGTAAATTATGGATGCCATCAACTTAACAACACTATAAAATTATCCTGTTTGGAAGACAAATCTTAAATTCAGATATAAGAGGGGGATAATAAAAGCCAATGATTTTGTACAAAAAGGGGAAAAGACACGGATCTTTCAAAACAAGTGAATATTACATTAGAGCAGGGCTGTCAAACTCAAGTCCTGTGGGCTGGATCTGATCCATGATGTGATTGGAACAGTCCTGGTGTACCCAATGTGAAGAAAAAACATGCAGCAGTTTGGGGAATGGCATTGTGATGACCCAGGGTGTGGCACAAAAATAACAAAGTCACCAAAATAGATAAATTCCCTTTAATGCCTCCAACTTGGCCCCCAATGTCCAGTTATCCTCGGCTGGAAATTAAACTCTTCCAAAAACAGTCTAGAAAAGGAAAAAAATACAGTCCGCACCCAAAGTACAGATAAATTAGAAATAAAAAAAACCAACACAAATCACGCTGAAGTAATTAACACAACAGGCCAGGATAATAAATTGCAGACTTCCAAAAGATAATGAAGCACACACAGTTGGGAGGACACCAAAACCTAGATAAACCTCGACAAAGATAATGCATGCTTTGCTTCCAGCAAGGTGCTGTGTGCAAACACCCTTCTTATATCCTATTCTCCCAGTGCAATTAATGAAAGGGATCAAGACCTTTTTCTCTCCTGTAAGCCATGTTGCTCCCTTTTCCATTCCTCCCTGAGTGCCTAGGATGAACAGGGGGTGGCCCTGGGTCTTCCTCTGAATGCCCAGCCGGACTGTGCCCTTCCCCCATTTCTTCCACAGCCACTGGAGCTACACTTCCACTCCCTGTCAGCTGCTCCATCTCCCCCTCAGAATCAGACTCCGACAAGGGCATTACAGGTATCAAACTAGCCACACCCACCCAGTTGGTCAAACCCACTCAGTTGGCCATGCCCCCCTCCTGAGGTCAACCACAGCCATGATGCGGCTCTTAATTAAAAAATAATAATTTTTAAATTGCTTTTATATACAACAAATCAATTTCATTTCAATTATTTCACCATTATTAATAATATTCCTCTTATCAAGTGTAACAATACATCAATAATCACATTCCCATGTAAATAATAAAATTAAGTATATCTATTGCATTAATTAAATTGAGTTTAACAGCCCTGCATTACAGAATCGGTTTTTGCTTTCCTTCTTTTAATTTTGTTTATTTGAGTTTTTTTGGGGGGAGCGATGGTTGGGAAATGTGTGAATGGATGGACAATAAAGTTTTTGGTACATTTGTACATTTAGAAGCAACATGATAGGATGCAGGAGTAGGTGGACTGCTGGGGTTTCTCAGGGGTTTGGGGGAGCCCCTAGCTAAGATTCTGTGCAGTTTGGAGAACCCCCAAATCCCACTCCTAGCTGGCCACACCCACCCTTTCCCAGCCCTCCCAGGAGTCTCCGTGTGGCCTGTTTTGGATGCAGGTAAGCATAGGGTGCATGCAGAGGCTCAGGAAGTCTGAAAAATGGGCCCCCTGGAAGCTTGGGAAGGGCAAAAATGGGCCCATATCCAGCTTCCAGAGAGCCTCCAGCAGTGATGGCATTCAAAAAAATTTACTACCAGTTCTGTGGGTGTGGCTTGGTGCGTGTGATGTGGTTTGGTAGGCATGGCAGGGGAAGGATACTGCAAAATCTCCATTCCCTCCCCACCCCACTAACCTGCTTTCCAGCTCCTTTATCCTGTGCAGGGCAACCAAAGAAGACCCAGCCAATCATCTGGGACTCAGGAGGCAAAGAAGAAATAGGGGTGGGGCCAGTCAGAAGTAGTATTCCAGACTGCTCAAAATTTCCGCTAACGGTTCTCTAGAACTAGTCAGAACCTGCTAAATACCACCTCTGGCCTCCGGAGCCTGGGGAGGCCATTTTTACTCTCTCAGAGGCTCGGGGAAAGCCTCACAGCCTGGGGAAGGCAAAAACAACCCCCCTGCTGTGGTGCAGGAGGCTAGCTAAGCCACACCCACCATGGTCACGCTGATCCAGCAACCGGGCAGAGAACCGGTTGCTAAAATTTTTGAAGCCCACCCCTGCTAGGATGGACCAATCGGTGTAATGCAGAGTTGAAGGTTTGGCTGCTGAATGTTATAAAAGCACTGTATGATCAGAAGTGCTGGTGGCCCTTGACTTATAAACATAATTGAGCCCAGGAGATACTTTAAATGAGTTTTTCCTCACTTTATTACATTTCTTGCCACCGTTGTTAAGTGAATCACTGAAGATCTGAAATTAGTAACCTGTCTGTTAAGTGAATCCGGCTTCCCCATTGACTTGGCCTGTCAGAGAGTCACAAAAGGGGATCACGTTACTTCGGAACAAACAACGGTACTAAATATGAAGCAGCTGTGAAAAACAATCATGTCACTTTTTTCAATGCCGTTGCAACTTTGAACGGTCACTAGATGAACTGTTGTAAGTCAAGGGCTATCTGCAACTTATGCATTGAAAGAAATGTATTGTTTGGCTAAGGTTTAATGTTGAGTAGAGTTTAGAGGTTCCTTTGGTTGCATTTAAGGATGTGTTCATATAAAGAAAGTTTCATTAAAATGGTTTTGGTCAGGGATCATATCGGAATACACTGATTTTGTAGACAGTAAGGAGCAGTGACGGGCTTCAAATTGTTTTACCACCGGTTTGGTGGGCGTGCTTTGCCTAACGCAGGCGCTCAGCTTTCCCCACACCAGCTGAGACCTGCAGTGCCAATTAGCTGAGAGGATAAAGAAGAGAAAAACTCACAGGTGGGTGGGAGGGCCAATCCTGCACATTTCTGTTCTTTCTCCTTTCAACTGATTTGGAGCCTCCTTTTTCCTCCTCTCAGCTGATCGTAGGATTTTTTTTACTACCGGTTTGGCTGAACCGGTCCAAACCAGTAGCATACCATCACTGGTAAGGAGTTGTTGATTGAAAACCTAAAATGATTTTCAGCAAATGGTAGATAGAATGTACGAGGCGACAAAAAATACAATTCTGGAAGTTGACGTATTGAAAGCAATTTCTATTAGACAGAGAAAGTGCTGGGGATGATTGCAAGATATTCATGAATGGAAAGATGGAGGAAGACATTGGAAGACATGCTAATGCTTGTAGAAAGGCAACAGGCATAGTTCTTAATTCATAATTCACAGTACATAATACAATTCATAATAATAATTATTATAGCAAATGATAATATATAATTATGAATTCATAACACAAGAGAACGCTCGTAGAAAGGATTGTATAAAGATGGGGAGATGGGTTGTCAAACTATTTTCAAAAGCACCAAAGAGCAAGACGAGAAGCAATGGATAAAAACTAACCAAGGAAAGAAGCAACCTAGAACTAAGGAGAAATTTCCTAACTGGGACCAATCAACCAATGGAATAGCTTGCCTTCTGAGGTTATGGGTGCTCCATCACTGGAGGCTTTCAAAAAGAGATTGGAAATGGTATATGGGCTTGAGCAGGGCTTGGACTAGAAGACCTACAATGTCCCTTCCAACTCTATTATTCTGACTCAATGGAGTTAATGAGATTTCCCCAAAAGGGAAGCTAGGAATTTAAAGAACAAAAGCCAGTTTGTGAACAAATACTATATATCAAGGGTCTTCAAACTTTGCAAGTTTAAGACTTGTGGACTTCAGCTCCCAGAATTCTTGAGCTAAAATGACTGGAGGTGGAATTCTGGGAGTTGAAGTCCACAAGTCTTAAAGCTGTCAAGTTTAAAGACTGCTGCTATAGACAGATGTGGCATACACATATAGGGTTTGAAAGGATAAAATAGGAGAATAAGTTATAGTGAAGTGATAAAAATTGATACAGTTAACTTTCCTATTCTTTGTTCTACACTCATGAATTGAGTGTCTTTTTTCTTAGCATTCCTTATCCCATTTCTGCTTTTCAGAAGCAGACATATCCCAGAAAAGAATAGCCCAATGGATATAGAACAAAGTTCTCTAGATCCTTTAGAAGTATCAAATTTATTTGATGCATTGTACAGTTTGCTTTATTGTTGCATGTTACAGAAGCTTAACGAATTGTCACTTCATGCTCTACAGCAGACCAAGATGCTTACAACCATACACTAGTCCAGGGGTGGGATACTACCAGTTTGCACTTATTCACTAGAATTGGTTGTTTACATTCTAAGCAGTTCGGAGAACCGGTTGTTAGAAGAAATTACTGGACTAATCCTGTATGGAAGGCAGGAAGGAAACATTCTGGTGTTGCTTACAGAAACTGCCTCTCCGTTAACTCTTATTAAATTCCTGGCAGGACTAGACTTCCTGTCTCAGGAACTTCTCTGGACTTTTTTCCCCTTCCTTTGCTGGTACTTTGCTTGTGTGGAGTGACCATTCAAAGTTACAATGGCACTGAAAAAAGTGACTTCTGACCCTTTTTCACACTGATGACTGTTGCAGCATCCCCACAGTCATGAGAGGCCAGGTGAGGAGATGCGTGCCTGGATGTGAGTAATAATGAGTTGGCCATGCCCAGCCAATAACATGACCACCAAGCCACACCCACCAACTAAGCCACGGCCACAGAACCGGTTGTTAAAAAATTTGAATCCCACCCCTGCACTAGTCTCTTTGGTGTTGCACTTAAAAAAAAAAAAAATTCAGGAAGTCCTCTCCTACAATTGTAGAGGGCAGAATTCAACTTCATTGGAAAAGTTCCCTGTATAGCAAAAACACTTAGACTTATATACCACTTCACAATACTTTCCAGCTGTCTCTAAGCAATTTACAGAGTCAATATATTGCCCCCAATAATCTGGGTCCTCATTTGACCCACCTCAGAAGGATGGAAGGCTGAGTCAACCTTGAGCCTGGTGAGATTCAAACTGCCAAATTACAGTCAGCTGGCAGTCACCAGAAGTAGCTTGCAGTACTACATTTTAACCACTGCACCACCATGGCTGTTCTGTACTTCTGTAGATAAAAAAGTTCAAGCTTCTTCTACCATGCTACCTTCACTGAAGTAGGAACCCGTTCCTTCCTCAGGATAGCATAGACATAAAAATTAAAGACAACCCTCTAAGATTCAGCGTTCGTGGGGTCAGAGCACTGAATTCTTCATTTCTTGACTAGCTGAGCGAGCAAGATGTATGGCTACCACAGTGACTGCCTATTGCCACAAGGTTAATCCGACATATTGTTAGCAGAGCCTTTCTGTAAATCTAAAAGGCCCTGCCATTAAGATAGCTGTCTGGTGACATCAGAAGGTAGGAACAGATGGGGCCAAGTGGCATTAGCATTAGCTGTGATGAATTAGCCCATTTCACTGAAAAATTGAAGTCAGTGATAGATGGATAGTAGAGATCACGCTTGTGAGCAGGCAATCTTTTGTAATAAACAGATCTGCTCCAGTGATATTCTGTAATTTTTAAGTAATTCTAGACCTCTAAGCTTTCTTTTATCTCCTCTGTGATTTGTGAACTAAGGATACAAAAGAAAGATTGAAAGTATCTAGAGTTCGGTAACTCACCCAATGCTGTATTTGAAAACCTCTAATTATCTAAACTATGATGACAAACAAATGTTCTATTTATACACTATTAAGATTTTAAGCACTGGGCTTGTGTTGTTGAAAGCATTGCTCAAACGGAAACACAGGAATGGGATTCAGAAATAAAAAAATAAAGCTTATCACGATAGCCCTAATTAAAATGATTTTTTTTTTTTAATTACAAAAAACATATCATTGTGTAAACAGTGTGGTTCTGGAGTGTCTTACATTTTAGTACAAATATGACAATATTCTTCATATTTAAGCCAGTTGACAATCTTTTAAAATTTGATAATAATACGTATATTTTGTTAAATTATCAATCTTAATTATTCAATATCACAGTATGTTATTTTTGTGCCAATCTCTATATTCTTAACATCACTCCTTTTACTACAAATTATATAGTTCTAATAACAATTCACAAATGTATATTAACTCATAATTTTCCATTGTTCATCCCTTGAAAATATTATTAGGCAGCAAAATGATAAAAAAAAAAAAAAAAAGGTTAAGCATTCATTGGTGCTGGGTGGAGCATATTTTTTTTTTCCTTATCTTTGTTGCAAGAGAGGGTTTGCTATACCAATATAACAATTCTTATTGAAACAAAATTGGTGATACCTACTTATTTCTAATCCTTATCATTCTACCTAAAACCAGTGGTGGGATTCATTTTTTTTTAATTACTGGTTCTGTGAGCATGGCTAGGTGGGCGTAGCTAGGTGGGCATGACCGTGTGACTAGGTGGGCATAGCTTCTTCTTCTTCTTTTTTTTTTGCAGTACCCCCTACCCCGTTTTTGAGCCTTCTGGGCCTCAGGCAAGCCTCCTGGGGCATGTTTTTGATCCCAGAAGGCTTCCTTGGGGCTCAGGAAGGAAAAAAAAACTGACCATGGGGGGGCACGTAGCACCCCCCCTGCGCTGTTTTGAGGCATCCTGGGCTTCAGGCGTTTTTGTTCCCAGGAAGCTTCCTTGGGTCCCAGGAAGGCAAAAAAATGGAGGTGGGGGAAGGGTTGCTGCGCCCTCTCCCTCCATTTTTTTTTTTTTTTTTTTTGCTTTCCTGGGCCTCAGGGAAGCCTCCTGGGTGAAGCCATAAGACAGCAAGGGAAATCCCGGCACAGCTGATCATAGGAATAGCTGATCGTTGGGAGGGGAAAAAAGAAATACCTTAAGGAGTGACTGTGCATGGAAGAATGCAGTCAGTGATGTTGGGCATGCGCGATAAGGACTGACTGGGTGGAGCAGGGACGGCGACCAGGTCGGAGATGTGGCCAGCCAGAAGTTACTACCGGTTTGGCAACCCACACCAAATCCTTGCTACCGGTTTGCCTGAACAGATGAGAACTGGCTGACTAAAACTATTTACTTATGTGATTGTTCCTCTTCCTGGCATACACAGAATCCTAAGGATTCTTATCTACAGTTATTATGAGTTTTCACAACTTCCTTTCTTTCATTTTCCCTTTCTTCTTTAGAGATAACTTTCCTACGTTCCCCCTCTGGGGCAGGGGCAACAGTACTCATGTCTTGGAGTACTCATTTGGATAGACGGGGAACTCATCAAATTTGCAGACGACACCAAGCTGTTAGGAATAGTCAACACTCCAGAAGATAGGCTTAAGATACAGAAGGTTTTTGACAGGCTAGAACATTGGGGCCCTATCTAACAAAATGAAATTTGATGGTGAAAAAAAGCAAGGTTCTACATTTAGGAAAGAAAAACCAAATGCACAGGTACAATATAGATGGTACCTGGTTCAATAGCAGTAACTGTGAGAGGGATCTTGGAGTCTGAGTGGACAATCATTTAAATATGAGCTAGCAGTGTGCTACAGCTGCCAAAAAAAAAGCCAATGTAATCCTAGTCTGTTGTAACTATGTATCATTGCAACTATGTATCATTGCAACTATGTATCATTCATGTGTTTGCAACATTGTATCATTCACGTGTAATCATTAACTTCTGTCTCTTCAGTGACCATTGCAAGGCACGTGCAAGGGACAAGGAGCTAGACGGTTGTTAATAAGCTTATCGACACTGTAAATGATCTGTCCAGTATGCAGCTTTGTAAATATGCACATCCTGATGAGATTATCATGTTTGACTTGAGTTTTGATTAAATCATTTTCTTGTAAAAAAGCACAATAAAAGAGCGTGTGCCAAGACATTCGGGGCGCGTTCATCCCGAGGAAACCTTGCTTCCTGTCGTTTCTCTCTCCTTTGCTCCCTTTCATGAGCCGCCCATCAGATGCGGGATAGCAGATACCGCATTCTGGTGACCCCGACGTGATTCCCTAAGGGGGATACGTTGCGACGCGCCCATATCTTATCAGCTCGATGGGAGCTGTGCATCGCCAGGCCTGAAGCGAATTGCACATCATCGGATCTGAAACACGGTCTCGACTTTTCGTAAGTATGGGTGGAAACTTTTCTCAACAACAGACGCAGCATCTGAAGGAATTGAGGGAGTTAGTCGCTTCTTCTTCTAAATATTCTGCTAATTTAAAGGGCTCGCCTGTAAAAATGAAACCTATTGCTACATTATTGGCTTATGTGTGGCAACATTGTCCCAATTATTCAGAGGAAGGGTCCTTAAAAATTTCCACTTGGCAAAAAATTGGTGAGCATCTCCATAGTCCTCCTCGTGCACCTATTGGCATTTTGGTCACTTGGAGGAAAATTATGGAGGCTTTAAAAGTCCATTATAAAATAGAAGCAGGGAGTGGGTTTGAATCTCCCCCACCAAGTTATGATAACTTTTCAATTTGCTCTAACTCAGGCAGAAACTGCTGCCATTATTCAACAATGCCCCACATATAGTAAGCAAGGACATTCCATTCCCATAGGAGTAAATCCTAGAGGATTAAAAGCTTGTGAAATTTAGCAAATGGATGTAACTCAGTATCCACCTTTTGCCCCTTGGAAATATTTGCACGTTTCCATCAATACATATTCAGGGTTTATTCTGGCCACCCCTCAAAGGGGAGAAACTGTAAAACATGTCATCAATCATTCAATTCGTACCTTTGCCTCGCTGGGACATCTAAAAGAAATCAAAACTGACAATGGACCTGGCTATACAAGTTCTGCGTTCCAGGACTTCTGTAACAGATGGGATGTAACTCACAAGTTTGGGATTCCCTACAACAGCCAGGGGCAGGCTATTGTGGAATGAGCGCACTTATCTCTGAAACGTGCTCTTGATTGATATTCGTTGCGGGAAAAACCGCCGAACCTCCCAGCATTGCAAAATTCTCTTAATATTTGTCTTTTCACTTTAAACTTTCTTAATCTGACTGGCATTCCTCCCACTTCTGCTGCTTCACGTCATTTTTCCTCCCCCTCACCCCCGCCTAACAGACCTCTGGTATATTATCACAGATTGCCAGATCCTGCCTGGCAGGGTCCCGCTGAGCTTCTCACTTGGGGATGAGGCTACGCTGTGATCTTACTGCCAGACAAAACCACTTGCTGGATCCCTGGTAGGGCGGTTAGACCCTATCATGGGAATTCCTCTGCTACATCTGTATCTTAAAACTCTTCCTGATATTCTTGCCTATATCTTCTTTGCAATTTCTACCTTACTTCAACAAAACCTATGCTTCCTGTCAAAAGACTATTCGTGTTAAAACCATTTCATTAACAAAAGGCTATCATACTTGCTCCATGTGGGTACGTCTTGAAAATGCTACCCGTAGTTTTCACTCTGTCACTTCTGTTTTATTTTAAAGAACACTCTACCACTCGCTCTTTTGTTCCTTCTTTACTCTTCCTATGGAAAGGAACCTTAAAATCTTTTCCTCTATTCAATCTAAACATAGGGGGACCTAGATGTCCTTCTATTGTATTATGGGTTCCCCCACCCCAACTAACATCCTTGATGAATTACCAAATTAATCTTTATTGTCATTATTGTAATTATTATCCTTTTTCTACTAATTGCATTCCCTCCTCATTTCGCAAATGTTCTACAACTAACTTGTCCATAGCCCTCTCTCCTGCTTGTGATGTTTTTATATACCCGAACTCTGATCCTGTCAACAAACGACGCTTCAAAAGAATTGTCCATGACGATCCGCAGAAGCCTCATAGAAGATGTTAGGGATAACATTGTTTACCCTAACTGGTTTAGGTAAAATAATAACTAAGTAATCATAGTTTGTATGTTAAAGTGTCTGCAACTTTAACTGTGGGATAGTAATTAAGGGAGTGGTTGTGAAAGCACTTTAAAAGAAGCAAGACGACAGCTTGCTCTCTCTCTGGCTTTGATGATCCCTGATTACTGCAAGGACTCAAGACTGCATTGCTCAAACGGGAGAGAAACAAAGGACTGATTTGTAAGTGAACTGACATAGGATATTCTGCACGGACTTTGCTAACTGAATATCCCTGAATGGACTGACTAAATGATACATGACTATTGGACTGTTATTTTGACTATGCTATGAACTCATAATGGAATAAACTATATTTTTGATAGCACAAGCGTATCTGTTATTTTTACTGTATGTTAATAAACATACAAGCTTACCTCACTCATTTATCTGTGTGCCTATCTGACTAACGCTGCACATTCTGTTTAGCTTGTCTCCCTAACCCTGGTTGGGGAAACCAGGCTTAACAGAAGATATAATATTACTTGGACTATAACTGACTTTCAAGGCGTTCGTTTAAGTTCTACAACCAATTTTTCTCGCGTAGAAGACTTCTACCCACCACTTCAATTCGATTTGGCAGATGCACCCACACAACCAGGGGATATCCTGCAATCTACACCACTTCAGGAGGAACTTTAACATCACGCCTGAAAGGAATGTAATTTATCCCTGGCAATAATTTTGTTTGGATTTGTTCCACCGGTCTCATGGCATGTGTCCACGGGGATGAAATTGTTAAATCCAAATCATTTTGCATTCAAGTATGGCTTGTGTGTATAACTCTGATGATTTTATATCCCTACAGGTACCCATGGAATACCCCCTTTTGCAAAATCGTAAAGATTTAGATCTGTTATTTTTTAAAAAACAAGGGGGATTGTGTGCTACGCTTAAAGAAGAATGTTGTTTTTATGCCGATAGCAGGGGGGCTTGTTTTCTATTTCACCATGGTTTACAACCTTTTTAACTGCATTGGCAGGATCATTAATAATCATTATATTGATATGTATTATAGGACCTTGTTGTTTTAATAGAATATTGCAATTTTTTTTAAAAAAAACAATTATCCTCCATAACTGCTGATGTTAATGTGCTATTGCAAGCTCATGTTATATCCTCAACACCGGACAAAAAAATGTCATTGCTGAGTTACCGCTCCTTGGATAACCCTGACGCTGATGGGTCGCACTCTTGCCCAGATGACGGGGACGGCGAACATTCCATAAAAATGGTTCCTGTCTTCTCGGATGAGGAAGAAGACTCGTCATAAATAATAAAAACAGAGGAGATGTTGTAACTATGTATCATTGCAACTATGTATCATTGCAATTATGTATCATTCATGTGTTTGCAACATTGTATCATTCACGTGTAATCATTAACTTCTGTCTCTTCAGTGACCTTTGCAAGGCACGTACAAGGGACAAGGAGCTAGACGATTGTTAATAAGCTTATCCACACTGTAAATGATCTGTCCGGTATGCAGCTTTGTAAACATACACATCCTGATGAGATTATTATGTTTGACTTGAGTTTTGATTAAATCATTTTCTTGTAAAAAAGCACAATAAAAGAGCGTGTGCCAAGACATTCGGGGCGCGCTCATCCTGAGGAAACCTCGCTTCCTGTCATTTCTCTCTCCTTCGCTCCCTTTCATGAGCCGCCCATCAGATGCGGGATAGCAGATACCGCACTAGTCTGCGTTAACAAAGAGATAGAATCACGATCACGTGAAGTGTTAATACTATGTCCAGTTTTGGTTGCCACAATGTAAAAAGGAAGTTGAAACTCTATGAAGAGTGCAGAGAAGAGCAACAAAGGTGATTAGGGGACTGGAGGCTAAAACATATAAAGAACGATTGCTGGAATTGGGTATGTCTAGTTTAATGAAAATAAGAACTAGGGGTGCCTTCTTTTCCTTAAACAAATGGCTGTCCAAGAGACTGGATAGCCATTTGTCTAGAATTATATAGGGTCTTCTGCTTGGGAAGGGGTTGGACTAGAAGACCTCCAGGGTCCCTTCCAACTCCATTATTCTTTTAAAAGTTGAGTTGCAAAGCTAATTTAATCTTCAAAAACTAATTCAAAGATGCATTTTTTTCTTCTATATGGAGTGTAAGTCCTGAAGTAAATTCAAAACAGAAACAAAACTAAATATTTTTTTAATGATAATTTTTGATTTTTTGGGGGGTGGGGGCGTGGATATTCAAATACAGCCTTACATATCACAATATCAACCTTCAGAACTGCCCTATAAACATTCATCCCGATAACCTCACCATGAGACTGAAGGCCTGAAGAATTTAGGTGAGTTATTTAAATCATTAATGAAAAATAATAACAATCTCTTTCAGAATAGCTTGATTTGAACTGACTAGCCTGATTAGAAATGTATCCATCTAACACTTTGCTGAATATTCCAAAATAGGTGTTTTGGTATCAAAATAACTTACACATGCATATACTGAAAGAAGCGAACAAATTTAAAAATATGTAGAACAACAGCACTTCTCCTAACTCTGTTCAGCCCCTAATAGAGGGTAGCATTAAGTTTATATTATAAAAGTGGAATAAGGTTGTTTTAGCAGGTGTAATAATTTGAGGAGGGAGAGGGGGAGCGAGAGAGGGAGGAAAGAAGGAGGAAAGAAGGAAGGGTGGGGAAGAAAGGAAGGCTTGGGGAGGGAGGGGGAGAAAGGTCCATAAAATGTAAAAAAAAAAAAATAGCTGGATTTCTAACTGCAGTCAGTTCTGCAATTTGGCAATTTTCTTAGCATTTGATACTTGTATATAATATCTGCAATTTTCAATGTTTCTTTTCACTGTGCACTTTTAGGACCTTGTTTTGTTCTTCTGTGTGCGAAGGTGGAAAGAGATTATCTGCACAATAAATAAAAAGATATGTAGAGACTCCCCCAAGACAGGCAATTGCAAGAATATCAAAGTGATTTGCCATTGACTTTTTCCAAAGTGTCCTTCCTCTTCAAGTCATGGTGGCAACTCTTCACAATCTCCCACCCAAGTACTAACCAGGTTTAGCAATCACGTTTTACCCAGCTTAGATACCAAGTCTAGAGTAGGCCATCCACGTGCTACCACATTTGTAAAAAAAACATTATCTAAATGTATGCAAAAGAGGGTGAAGAAAAGAGAGACGAATGGGAGGCAAATCCCAAAAATAAAATAAAACCTGTTTCTAGATATCTAAATATATTTCTCTGTGATTTGAATGGTTCATGTATCTACATAATATTAATCTAACTGCTATGTCTGTAAAATTTTCTGGAAGGAAGGAAGGAAGGAAGGAAGGAAGGAAGGAAGGAAGGAAGGAAGGAAGGAAGGAAGGAAGGAAGGGAGGGAGGGAGGGAGGGAGGGAGGAAGGAAGGAAGGAAGGAAGATCCATAAAATTTAAAGAAATGTGACTGAATTTCTAACTGCATTCAGTCTAATTGAATCTTCAGAGTAGTGCAAATAACTACATAATATTAATCTATTCTCTATGTTTGTAAAAAAATCAGGTTGATATTTTGGTGAGGGCAACCTCAATGATCAATGATAAGTCACTTCTTCCCTTTTCCTCCCCCTTTCTCCAGATTTTAAGGCAGTGTGTGGGCTTTGCTTTTGTTCCAACACAACAGGAGGACTCCTTTTGCACTTCGCTGAATGCATTAATTAAAAAGGAATGTTGTGTTTGGGGGAAGATAGCTGAGAGAAGAAAAAGTTGGAGGTGGAAGAGAATAAAACACCAGGACAAAGTCATTGTGGGTTACGGTGCAGAAGAAAAACAGGTGTAAAATTCAGAACTCAAACTGTGAAGGACTGTAGAGATGACCTTGGGGAAAAGGAAGTATGAATAAAACATAAACTTGCAGGAAAAATACCCAGTCCTAAGGAAAGGAAAGTGCAAGGAAGAAACTCAAAATAATCCCATCTTGGTTTGGTGTACTACGAAAAGAGAGAAGAATACAGAACACAGAATAACAGAGTTGGAAGGGATATTGGGAAGTCTTCTAGTTCGATCCCATTCCCATTCAGGGGAAGCTATACAATTCTAGACAAGTGGCTGTCCAATCTCTTCTTAAAAGCCTCTAGTGGTGGAGCAACCACAAATTCTCGAGCAGTGATGGGATTCAACTTTTCTTCCTACCAGCTCTGTGGGTGTGGCTTGGTGGGTGTGGCTTGGTGGGCAGGGCAGGGGAAGGTTACTGCAAAATCCCACTCCCTTCTCACCCCACTAACCTGCTTTCCAGCTCCATTCTCCTGTGCAGGGCAACCAAAGAAGACCCAGCCAATCAGCTGGGACTTTGGGAGGCAGAGAATAGATGGGGGCGGGGCAAGTCAGAGGTGGGATTTGCCGGTTCTCTGAACTATTCAAAATGTCCACTTACTGGTTCTCCAGAACTGGTCAGAACCTGCTGAATGCCACCTCTGATTTGGATCATGTGACCACAGAAACCCTGTAATGATTGTAAGTGTGAAAAGTCTGTGTAACTTCAAACAGTCACTAAATGAACTGTTATAAGTTGAGGACTACCTTTAGTGTTACTATTTACATGATCTACTGGCTAGGAAAATTAAATCTGTGATTTTTTGACCTGTAGACTTTTACAGTTTTATAACTAACTGGTTTATTGCCAGTTCAGACCATCCTTGCTTTGTCTTCTGTCATTTTTTTTTTCAAATCCAAACTTTTAGGCTGGGTCATCTTCCACCTTTTGACCATAAGAAAAATACCACAGCTTATTTGGGTTTGGTTTTTTGTTTTGTTTTGTTTTGTTTTCACCCCATGAAGCATTAAATCATTGTTGCATAATGTCCAGACCTGCAAGATGAAATTATTGTTCAGAGATTTGTTGCCACTAGCACAGGGCAGTATCCCAAACAAGAGTCAACAGTAAATCAAAAATTTCAGAGATGAAAAAATTGGCTATATTTCTGCTTCAGACCATACTTTTACAGAAACAACCCACGCCAATTCTTTGCCATCCCTAATCTTTTCTTTTGGATTCATTGTAAAAACATATTATACCTTATTTTTCTGCAGACTTTTACTGTATGTAGAATTAATATTTAAATGGGCGAGGGGGTAATTTTTAAGTCAGTAGTCTGCAGTAAGAACAGACTTGAGTATTGGTGGTGAGAAAAGGAAAGTCCTGTATGTAGCAATAGCAATAGCACTTATATTTATATACCGCTTCACAGTGCTTTACAGCCCTCTCTAAGTGGTTTAAAAAATCAGCATATTGCCCCCAACAATTTGGGTCCTCATTTTACCCACTTCAGATGGAAGGCTGAATCAACCTTGAGCCTGGTGAAATTTGAACTGCCAAATTGCAGGCAGCTGGCAGTCAGCAGAAGTAGCCTGCAGTACTGCACTCTAACCACAGCACCAGGCAGGAAAAACCAAGCTATAGGGTATAAAATAGTAAGGTAAAGGTAAAGGTTCTCTTCACATGTATGTGCTACTCATTTCCAGCTCTAGGGGGCAGTGCTCATCTCTGTTACAAAGCTGAAGAGCCAGCTGGCAATTGTTTATTAGGCAGATAGAGGATTTTGCAGGGAATGATGTGACTCAGTTTGAAAAGCAGACCCTTCTTCCACCTGGTATCCTGTGCTGCAGTAAGATCAATGAAAACATCTATGGTTTTTAAGCCTCATTGGAAACCAGCCTCCATATGTCCTGTTAAGATCAGCACCTGATATCCATTGCTATGTCTTTAAAGAGCCAGGAGTTCTATAAAGATGTCTGACTGCCAACTGTCATTAACTGCCATTTCTTCAATGTAGTCTAGCTACCAATTGTTGCTAGTCATTTGGTTCACACTACCATGCTATCCAAGCTGTGCCATGTGGCGGCAAACTAGCATCACACTCCAAGACACAGACAGGTAGATTATAGGTGGGTGGGTGAGTGGATGGATGGATGGATGGATGGATAGATAGATAGATCTATATCTATCTATCTATCTATCTATCTATCTATCTATCTATCTATCTATCTATCTATCTATCTATCTATCCATCCATCTAGAGAGAGAGAGAGACAGAGATAGAGAGATAAGCTGAGACTGTAGAAAGTGTACAGAGAAGAGTAAGAAAGATGATAAAGGATCTGCAGACCCAGTCGTATGATGAATGGTCGAGGGAGCTAGGTATATCTAGCCTGTGAAGGATTGGGAGGGGGACACATGATAATTATCTTCTAGTACTTGAGGAGCTATCACAAAAATGAGGAGATGACTTGTGTGCCAAAGCCTCAGAGGGCAGGACAAGAAGTAAAGCATAGAAGCGCGTTAAAGACAGATCCAACTTTTCTGACAGTGAGCACAATTTATCAATGGAATGGCTTGCCTCACAAAGTTGGGGATGCTCCATCACTGGAGGTTTTCAAAAATAGACCAGGTAACCATTGAATCGGGTTGGTATAAGGCCTTCTGTCTTGAGTAGCGGGTTGGATTAGAAGGCCTCCAAAGTCCCTTCCAGGCCGATGATTCTATGTCTTAAGAGCATTAAGCAAGACAAACTCCCCCTTCCAACATTTCCCAAAATATGTTGTTTTGTAGACTGCATTTATTCTTAACAGCACAGATGGTCTTCTGTTTTTTTGCTATACCACTCTGAAGTGCAAGTTGTTGTTTTTTCTGCAGCAGGGATCAGGGATATTAGCAAAAGAAAGAGGGGAGGAAAATCCTGCCCAGCTGCATTACGTTTCATGCAAGTTCAGATCCAAGCTTTGTTGTTAGACATCGTTGCACCCTCCTTTATGAAGTGGAGGGTGAGATTCGTGAAAGGTAAAATGGAGAAATTTATCAGCTTCATTTCTTTAATGATGCAACCTTTGAATTCTTAAATATTCTGGCAAGCAAATCCTTTCCCTAACAAAGGAAAATTATATACCTTTGAGATTTATCCATCAGCTTCCTTTATGATTATCTTTCTATGGAAAATGTTTCTCCCCTCCTAATGCCAAATAATCAACCTGTAGATTTCCAAGTAAAATGATATATCTGTCCAAACTGAAGAATTTGGTCCCAGTTTGAAAGCAGCTGTTACTTGGAAATTCTCATGTTTAGGAAGTAAGGCAATTTATTCCCAGTTTGGGGATAAATTTTTTTGGGGAAGTGCAGCGAAGATAGTATTTGCCCTTTGAACACCAAACATCCTGTTTGTCTTCCATTTTAAACAAACCCTTGCTTCGCTGTCTAATTTAATGAAAAGAAGGACTAGGGGTGACAGGATGACAGGATGACAGTATTCCAATATCTAAGGAACTGCCACAAAGACGAGGGGGTCAATCTATTTTCCAAAGCACCAGAAAACAAGATAAGAAGCAATGGATGGACACTAATCAAGGAGAGAAGGAATCTAGAATTAAGTAGAAATTTCCTGACAGTTAGGACAATTAAGCAGTGGAACAACTTGCCTCTAGAAGTTTTGAATGCTCCAACACTGGAAGTTTTTAAGAAGAGATTGGATAACCATTTGTATAGGGTTTCCTGCCTGAACAAGGGGTTGGACTAGAAGACCGCCAAGGTCCCTTCCAACTCTATTATTATTTCACTTCCCAACTCCTAAACTCAAGACAACCATTACACAAAGACACATCAGCCCTATGGCATTAGAGTTTCTAACCAACTTCGGGTATTTTCATGGCAAAATTAGTGATGTCACCCATCTTCTTTTTTTGTGGTCTTCTTTCTCTACCTTTGTCAACTATTGAAGCCTGGGAAATGAGCCCTTTGTCAGTCAACAGGAGTACTGATTTACCACCAGCTTATCAGGACTTGGCACCACAAGGAAACAACACCCAATTGTCAGCCATCAATGCTTCAATTAAAAAAAAAAAAAAAAGCACTGTAGGAATACAACTCACAGAATAGCCCACATTCCAGTAGAGAGAAGATCCTTGAGAATAGGTCCCAGCATGAAACTGAAAGCTCAAATGAGTAAACCTTTGGTCTTGGAGACCAATCCATATTTGATCTTTCTCAACATTGGAGTATGATGAGAACATGACAAAGAGAAGTAAACACATGCATACAGTCTATCTAATTATATACACAACTTCTACAGGGGTTAAGAACAGTGACATAACTGGATGTCCAGTTCATCTATCCAGGGATTGCCTGTGGTAGTGCTTCATGCAGATCTTCTGAAGAACCAGAGAACATGTGTTGTAAGCCATATAGATTTAATAGTTTGCATATCAATGCCGCAATCACAGGGGGAATCATTCCAGCCTCATTGATGCAGGGCAGAGGCACTTCTTCCAGTATGACATCTCATTTTGTTCAGTTTCATCCAGACAGAGCGAGGCAATTAACAAACCAGCTTTTGCAATCACTAATGGTCAGGCTGCAAGAAGATAACTTGACCATTTCTTTCTCCCTTCCTCTCTCAACTCTGTTGAGTTTAATCTTCTTCTTCTTTTTTTCTGGCCCATCCTCCATTCACACAGTGGTGGTTATGCTATCAGTTCAGCCCAGTTCAACTGAACCAGTAGTAAAAAAGAACTCTGAGTTAGGACATTAGGTGCGCGTGTGCACATGAGATCACCAAACTGGTAGCGGAACAGGTAGGATCCCACTGCTGCATTCACGGTATTTTATTTGTTTGCTTGTATCTTGCCTTTATTATTTTAACAAAGAGCTCATGGCCTTCCTCCTCCTATTTCCCCCAAACAACAACCCCATTATATGGATTGGGCTGAGAGATACAGACTAGCTGTCACCCAGCTGGCTTTCATGGTTAAGACTTGAACTCATGGTCTCCTGCTTTCTAGCCTGGTGCTTTAACTACACCAAGCTGGCTCTCATATTGCCTTGGGAGTGAATTCCCAAGATCCTACAGGAGGTACAGTATAACAGGATCCAAACTTCAGCTTTGGTGTGTACAGAAACAGTTTTAGCTCATCAAGGAACCTTTTTACATTGTCCCTTCAAAATTGCTATGGAGAGAATAGCAATAACACTTAGACTTATATACCAATTCGTAGTGCTTCACACTCCCTCTCTAAGAATTTTACAGAGTCGGCATCTTGCCCCCAACAATCTGGGTCCTCATTTTGCCCACTTTGGAAGGATGGAAGGCTGAATCAACTTCAAGCTGTTGAAAATCGAACTGCTGGCAGTGGGCAGAATTAGCCTGAAATTCTTCATTCTAATCACTGCGCCATCATGGTTCCTATTCCATACTTGAATGCTGAACATTGAAATGCGTGAAAGGCATACTTTAGAGGTTGGAGATAGTTATGTGATGTAAATATGTGCTGGTTTGAGAAAGGACGTTTGACTATTTAGAAAAACAATGGACTAAAACTGATTGGTCCATCTGGGCACTTAAATCTTTAATGCACTATTGAAATGCATTAAACTATGTTTATAACCCATAATTAAGAATATCTTCCTAACAAAGCCAAGATCAGGGAGTTTTCACAAATTTGTCTGGGTCCTTATTGATTTTTAACTGTCTTCAGCAAGGAAAAACTCAAGTTTTTTTGAGGAGGGAAATGCATTCAATCAGTTTGCTATAATGCAATTCCATGCATCCATTTCAAACTTAGACAATTTCTTGGTGTTATTTATCATAATAGCAACAGCACTTAGACTTATATATCACTTCACAATATTTTACAGCCCTCTGGGTCCTCATATTATCAACATAGGAAGGACCAAAGGATTAGTCAACATGGAGCCTGGTGGGAATTGAACTGCCAAACTGCAGGCAGCTGACCATCAGCAGAAATAGCCTGCAGTACTGCATTCTAACCACTGTGCCATTACAGCTCAATAATAACTTATTCTGATTTATTTATTTACTTACTTGTTTATATTTATTTGAATTTTGCTTTTATTATTTTCACAAACAACTCAAGGCAGTGAACATATGCAACACATCCTCCTCCTCCTATGCTTTCCCCCAACAACCCTATCAGATCAGTTGGGCTGAGATAGAAAATGGCCCCAAATCACCCAGCTGGTTTTCATCTCTAAGGCAGGACTTGAACGCATACTCATCTGCTTTCCAGCTTGGTGCCTTAACCAGTAGAGGACTTTACCATTGTTTTTAGTTAATTATTTCTACAAACGGTTTACTTGGTATGTTTTTCTCTAGCATGACATGCCATCACATTCTTCTTGCTCTGTTAAGATAAATTGAGCTCAGCTGAGATTTAGTGACTGTCTCACCAACTCACTTAGTGATCTTTGGAGATCTTTTGAAAAAACTGAACCACTTAGCCATCCAACCCAGGGGTGTCAAACTCAAGGCCTATGTTTAGATCTGACTTTGGAAACAGTGAGGGACCAGCCTGCTGTGCCTCTGCCAGTGAAAACGAAGCTCAGGAGGGCTGCAAGAAGTTGAGCTGGCCATGCTCACCCTCGCCACAGCCACCTCAACCATGTCCACTCAGCACCCCCTCAGAGGTCAAACACAACCCTGATGTGGCCCTCCATTAAATTGAGCTTGACACCCCTGATCTAACCAAACCATATCAGCTCACCAATTAATACTACTTAATAGTTTAGCTATGGTAGACCAGCCATCAACAGTTTTCCATATATAAATTAACTGGCCAGTGGAGAAAGACTTCCAATTATTAAACTGATCAGGCTTATCACCTGGCCAACAAGCATAGCTTAACTGGAGAGTCAAAAGTTCAAGCTCTTGAACAGATTGGTGCAAAAAAGTAGAAGTTTTGAGAAAGAACTTCTTCCCACTGAAACTCATTCCATAGATCAACCTATGGAAACTGTGAGTCTTTGTCAACTTTTACATCAACGTCAATCTGAACACAATCTATAAAGAAACAGCACTTTTAGTTGTAGTTATTATTGAAACACATATCTGAAAAGAGCAAGAATGCCTCCTAGGCATGTTGTCCAAGACTGTGACACTTCCTGGAAGACCACAACAAGCAAATGTTGTTTTCACAACTCCTTCTTCCGTAAATCTCACAAGTCTAACCATTTCTTTTACCGTAATTAAAACAAAATCATTAAGAAGGCAGAAATAGCCACTAAATATATGCTGATTTGTTATTTTGAGCTCCTTTGAAACAAAGATCTATCTCTATTACAGCCTTTGACATTTACTAGTTTCAGTTTCCCAAAAACAATTTTATTCATTCAATTTGTTAATCTCTCCAAAAGTACACTTGCTGAAATCCAAAGTTCTGCCCAACCATATAAAATGTGGTAGATAACATTTGGCTTAAATATTTATCTGTTCTCCATCAGGTCATCCATACCTCTATGCATCCTTTATCTAACTTAAAATTCAACATAATGCTTTTATTATTTTCCTTCTTCTTTTGTTCCCCAACTCTTTGTCCCAAAAATGCTTTTTCAAGAGGCAACTTGACTTTCTGGTTTTTCTTTGAAGACGTTTCCCTTCCCTTGAGCAGAGGATTAGTCTAGAAGACCTCCAAAGTCCCTTCCAGCTCTATTTTAATAATAATTAGAGAATATCCAGACTCTATTGGGATGTTCAGAAAACATCCCAGAATAGAACAGTGCCAAACTGCATCACCATTGCTTCCAGCAAAACCATGAAACATTTCTAGGAAATGACCAGGACTTGAACTCACATTTGTTTGAGCTAATCTGAGAGACAGAATGGAGCAATAATACTTAGAAATTCCCCAAACACTTAGATAGTCATGTTCAATCTGACCAGGAGAAGATAATAATAATAATAATTAATAATAATAATAATTAATAATAATAATAATAATAATAATAATAATAATAATAATAATAATAATAATAATGTTTTCAGTAGCCTTGAAATAAAGCCTATACATCAAGGCAAACTCGAATACAGCTCGTTTGCCTGGAACCTGCACTGTATATGAGACATTAACACAATTGAGTGGGTTCAGAGGTATTTCACAAGAAAAGTACTTCACTCCTCCATTCACAATAGAATTCCCTATGCCTCCAGGCTCGAAATTTTGGGCCTGGACAATCTGGAACTGGGTTGCCTGAGGTCTGATCTAAGCATTGTTCACAAAATTATCTGTTACAACATCTTACCTGTCAACAACTTCTTCAGCCTTAACCACAATAACACATGGGCAAAAAATTGATACAAACTGAAAGTAATCCACTCCAAATTCGATGGCAGAAAATATGACTTCAGCAACAGAGGGGTCAACGCCTGGAATGCCTTACCTGATTCCAGTGTTACAGCCTCAACCCCTCACAGCTTCAACCTCAAACTGTCTACCGTGGACCTCACCCCATTCCTAAGAGGTCGTTAAAGGGGGCGTGCATAAGCGCACCAGTGTATCTACCGTCTCTGTCTTACTGTCCCATTTATCTGTATTTATTCCCTTTGTTCTTGTTTATGTTCATACTTATGGTTTTTATCTTGTACATGTTTGACAAATAAATAAATAAATAAATAAAATAAAAAATATGGTCACACCAGCACTGCTAAACATGTCTTTTTAGAGAAGATGAACAAGACCCATCAAATTGACATGAAACATAAAAGAAAATAAAAATAAAAACTAAAAGGATAAAGAAGACATTTCTAAGATGATTTGCCACAGATTGTTTTAGGTAACATTCAGGAATATTTACAGGAGAGTGGAAATGTTTCAGAGTTTGAAAGGAATTACAGAACAGTAAGAAGGGGGAGAAAAATAAAAGCAAAGAAAATCAGCCCTTCTGATACATTCTGCAGCAAAAGGTACAAGAATAATTTGTGAGGGGTAATTTGCATAAGTGTATTGATCAAACAAGTTGCTGACAGCAAAGGAATTAAGATTTGGCAGATGAATGTTTTTGTCGTTGTTTTACTAAAGGGGGGAAAAAAATTCCTGGATTGACATTAAAAAGTGCAAACAATTCCTCCATGCTTTAGAAAATGACATTTATGCAGCTGCTTAATAGCAGTAAACAGATGCTCAGAGCTCCCAGATTTCAGATCCGGATACCTGAAAAGTAGCAGATTAATGGTTAAGGTTGCTAGAGGGGACATCCATGGTTTGTTGACATTTAGCTGGCAAATTTCAGCAAACAGAGTATTATGCAAGGCATACGAGGGTCATGCTGTTACAGCAATTTAAATTAGGCATATGTGAAAACTCTTCATTAGAATTCTAAGTTTGTCCCGTTTCCTCATCCTCTGAACAGACATATGCTCCAAGATTGCCAACTCAGATCTAGGAACAGTTTCATGGCAAGAACAAACATTCTTGTGGATACACAAGAACACAATGGAATTAAAAGATAAAAAAGGAGACCATCAAACAAGGAATAACATTAAGGGAGGATGTCAGAGTTCCAAGTAAGGAATAATATTAAATGAGTAATAGATCCATTGCAAGCAACAACTCTGAGGCAGGTAGATTCCTTAAAGAATAGCTTTATTGCAAACTAGCTCAATACTCATGCTTCACTATGAAACTATGTGTTCGGGTTTAGTTTTTGGGGAGGAAAATAAGGGGAAAAAGTCTGCCTTTGCCTACCAGCATCCATCGGTATTTATCTAGCTAGCATCCTGTCAGTGTCTGAGAGAGTTTGGAAATTGAAACAGTATCTGCTGTGTGAGCAAGAAGGAGACAGCAAGGAGCCTGAGCGTGGCTTAGCTCAACTGTTCTGTACTAAAGCTGCTGCTGTGAAACTGAAACAGAAACTCCTCTCCTCTGCTTGAGTTTTGCATTTGGAACAGATTTCTTTTCAGATGGGGAGTAGAACTCCTGAGCATCAGAGTGTGTTAATAATAATATATAAAATACAAATGCTCTGATGGTCATTTCGAAAAATCCTTTCTTAGTGAGCACCTAGAAGCCAAGAGGAACATACTGCCAAATTTCAAGTTTGTAGGCTTTGAGGTTCTGGAGATTTTGTGATGATGCATGATTTTGAGTAGTTCGGAGAACCAGGCAACACCCCTTCTGACTGGAGATTTTACAGTATCCTTCCCCTGGCACGTCCACCAAGCCATGCACACAGAACCAGTAGTAAAAAAAATTGAATCACACAACTGGCATGAGTGGTATTTCATGTGTGTGTGTGTGTGTATAAAATTGGCACAGATCTGTTGAAAACCAACTCTGAAGGTTCCCTTGGTTTTCATCTAATTAAAACTAAAAGTTTTTCCCTCAACCCCAAACAATCAGTCACATGGTGCAATCACTGCAGCATCGACTGGTCTGGTAACATCTATCCTCCTTCTCTTGAACAGGTGTGAGAACGTCCTTGGTTCCCAGGAGAAAGACTTGAGATGGTATTTTATTCTGGCTACACAAGCCCCTCATCCCCATCCCTATCCCTTGCTCTAGTGTGGCAACACTGAAGCTCCAAGATGGCTTCACTCAGGTCAACTTAAGGGCTGACGGAGGATATGAATGAAGGATTTGACCTCACTTATGCTACTTGGAGGACCCCGAGTAGGTTGAGAGTTGGCGTGCTTAAAGGTAAAATCAATATGCTCAAGCAGATAGCAACATGTTATGTGAATGTGGAGAGACCAAGAAAACAGCCTATTTGGTAATGTTGGCTACTATCATAAACACATATAATAATGACTTATTTGGGGTCAATGACAAGGCCAAGAAAGTGGCTTCATTCATTTAAAGTTTGATCTAGACAAGGAAGAGGAGGGAGGGTGGAGGAAGAAGACCTTTAGATTCATTTAGAGATAACCTTTCCATGCATTTTTTAGAATGAAGAAGAGAAAGAGGGAGAGAGAGAGGGAGGGGGAGGAGGACGAGGAGAAACAGGAGAAGGAGGAGAAGAAGCCCTTTAGATGTATTCAGATAACTTTTCCATGCATTTTTAGAATGAAGAAGAAGAAGGAGGAGGAGGAGGAGGAGGCATTTAGATGGGATCAAATAGAAAAGAAATTCTCATTCAGGTGTATACTTTTTTTTTTTTTTTTTTTTGCAATAGGGTTGATTTTAAAAGCTCCACAAACATTTAAAAGCCATTAGGCTTACATTTACTTCACAATGCCCAAAGCAAGATTTGCTTCCAAAATATAATGGATTAGGGTTCTGATAATTATTCACTTTCTTTACTGTTGCTTTCAATCCGTACAGCTACTAAGACTAGGGTTAGAGTTAAGTTAATCACTCTAGGACTCATGTGATTTTAAAAGTTCTTTTTTTCTTCCATATTCGAGAGAGTGAGTTTAAAAACTCCAAAAAGAAAAAAGAAAGAAAAATAAAAGAAAGTTGTTAGAAAAAGGAGCAAAACTATTTTCCTATATTCAAGGATCCATAAAAATTAAAACACCGTTAGATGTTATTTCATGAGACTCAAAATAAGGTATGCTTCAAAAATACAATTAATCTGTTCATTTAATTGTAGATAAATGAAGGAATAAAAATAAATAAAAGAAAGTAGCACGAATATTGAATGAATACTGTTCATTATTCACCTTATTTACTGTGAATCCATACAGAATTAGGATCAGGGTTAGTTGTTCATTGTGGGTTGACTAACAACTATTTTCTTTGTGGGATTAGGATAAACATGATATCTCTGGTAGGTGAAATAACTTTGTGAAGCCAAACAAAATTGAACTCTATTGGATATGCCGTATTTTTCAGAGTATAAGATGCACCTAGTTTTGGGGGAGGAAAACAAGAAAAATAAACTGCCTCTGCCTCCCAGCAACTTGCCTCATTGCAGCAAACAACAAACAGCCTGGTCATCTTCCGCACAGATAGATTAGCATAGTACAAGCTGCTGATTGTCGGTTGGATCGGCCTCCTGATGATCAGGTGTTTCAAGCTGCAGAGATTGTCATAGCCAATTGCCGCCTCCGCACACCCCATGTTTGGCCTCTGCATCCCATTTTCAAACTCTGAGCACCTCATTTTCCACTCATTCTGGGTAGCAGGGATCAAAATAGGAGGAAAATGGTGCTAGTGAAGGCTGAAAATGGGATGCACAAAGGCCAAAAATGGGATGTGGAAGCCGAAAATGGGGTGCACAGAGGTGGCAATAATGATCCCTGCAACCTGAAACAGCTGATCGTCAGGAGGCTGATCCAACCGACATTCAGCTGCTTGTGCTAATCAGGTTGTGCTAAAGCTGATCAGGCTGTTTGCTGCAAGGAGTCAAACTGCTGGTAGGCAGAGGCCAAAGGGTGGAGGCAGGTGGGTAGGCGGGGCTTCTGTCACATTCACTGTATAAGATACGCAGACATTCCCCCCCACACACACACATTTTGAGGGTGGAAAAAGTGCATCTTATACTCCAAAAAATACGGTATTCAAAATATGTCATATTTAGAGTAGAGGTGGCAGGATCATTTGTAGGCAACATAATAGCCCTTGCATAGGCTAGTGATACTACATCCATTCAGTTCTACTTTTGATAGGAATGCAAACTAGTGCAAATAGTGCAAACTTGTGGAATCACATTGTGGAATGGAAAATTGGTTTCCAAATCCACACCTTCTTCCTTGTGTTAGGTTTTGTTCTGAGCAGAGATACGAGGTTTTCAAATCTGGGTCTGTTACAATGGTCATGGTATGCTATATATTTTCCAGTTTCTTCTGCAATTTTCCTTACAGGCTCAGCCTTCCTGCAGCCCTAGGAGCCAAAACGGTGCACGTGGGGATTCCTGGAAGGGTGGGACCAGTCAGAGGTGGTATTTTCCAGTTCTCCGAACAACACAAAATTTCCGCTACCAGTTCTCCAGAACTGGTCAGAACCTGCTGAATACCTACCTCTGGACTGACCTGATGGAGATGTCATCTCTAGAAAAGGGTTGAATGATGGTCTTGCAAATCAGTTATTTCCTAGAGGGTGAACTTATCATGATCTATATTATGAGTCTTCACCTCATTTGGTGATATTTCATCATTTGTAAAATCCAATTTCATATACTGGGCTGGAGAAGCTGGAGTTGCTGAACACCTCATCAATCCAACCAAATATTCCAAATTGTTAAAATTAAATCAAATTTAACTTAAACCAAATGTGATAGACTATGAACTCCCACAATATCATCACTGACAAAACAAATAAGCCTGACAACAACACTTTTCTTTTGATACTTGTGACCATATGGCTGTTGGACACATACACCTTTGTCAAGGTGACAAAGAATGGAGAAGCAGATGGTCTTGGCCAAGACACCATACTCCCAACTGCACATGCCAAGTTTTATGCTTTCAAGCTGAAAGTCATATTTGCTTGTCTTTTGGAAAGGTCCAACTTCACCTTAACTGTTCCTTTCATATGCAATTCATGAACTTTGGTTGTTAGATAAATAGCAGCTTCAAAATTCAGCTTATCTAGATGCTGGCTTATATATTGCGACCTCACAAAACAAAGAGCCCAAGAGTAACTATTGGGCTGAAGAAAGACAACAATGGTTAAATGCTCTTTGATTCATTGATAGAAGATTCTCTTCTGAAATAGCAACTAAAAATACAAAGGACTTTCCATTATAATTGCCTTCCACTCCCTCTTCTTTCCTTAAGGCAAACTAATTGATGGCAGGTTGGTTTAAACAAGCTTTCTTCTATAGTCATAATTTTTTGAGGGGGGAGAAAGTATAAAGATTTTGTACATCTGAAACAAGAGATTGGTTGCCACAGCACAAACATAACACAGGAAACAGATCATCTGTAATCTTCCAACAAAGTGGACATCCATGCAACTTCATCAAATAGCACCCAACCACTCAACCCAATATTTATAATATTTATTTCAATTTTGCTCTTATTATTTTTACAAATAGCTCAAGGCAGCAAACATATCCAACACCAGAGGTTCAGTAGGTTCTGACCAGTTCTGGAGAACTGGTAGCAGAAATTTTGAATAGTTTGGAGAACTGGCAAATGCCACCTCTGACTGGAGATTTTACAGTACCCTTCACCTGCCATGCCCACCAAGCCAAGCCTACAGAACCGGTAGTAAAACAATTTGAGTCCCACCACTGTCTAACACAGAGGTCTCATTCTCGCGGCCCGCGGGCCAATTGTGGCCCGCAGGACGATATCCTGTGGCCCCCGCCATGATATGAAAGTATAATATTAGTGTGTTCTCCATGCGTCGCTAGCTGGCTAAACACTTCTATGTGCGGCACAGCCTCACCCAGACTCTGCCTCCAGCGGCCCCCAGGTAAATTGTGTTTGAGACCCCTGGTCTAACACATCTCCCTCCTTCTGTTTTTTTCCCAACAACACCCTTGTGAGGTGAGTGGGGCTGAGAGAGAGAATGGCTGACTTATCTATGTTTGCAAAAGCAAAAGATAAGCATAGATAAAAATTTCAATCCTGATGTGGTTATTATCTTTCCTTATTTCATCTGCCATTTTCTCTTGTGGCAGAGTGTGGATATTATTCTCCCTGAAACCTACAAATAAACCAAGCCTTGTTTTTTATTATTATTCTAGAGAAGATCATGAAAGTATGGGAAGAAATATTCATGTGGTTCTATTTCAAGCTGAGAGGAAAGCACTGGAAATAAAATGGAGGGTGGTGGCTGATTGGAAAGAGGGTCTATTTATTGAAGAACAGAACCTCCAGGATTTGTGATTTTGGTGCAGCTGACAAAATAGAGTTGAGAGTGGGTGGTTTGTATACCTTCCTTGTGCTTTTTATTTGAGCTTCCTGTTCCTGTGTAAGTACATGTATTGTATTGGCTATTGTCAAATTCTTATGGGGTCATGTAGGGGTTATGTAGGAGTCATAGTTGGTTCTATAGGCAAAAGACGAAATGCAAGTCCTAAGTGTTTGTCTGAGGTAAGTTTGGTTGAAGTTTGGAGTGCTCTGGGGATGGTGCAATGAAGGCGCTTGTGTTCTGAAAGGGTGTTGGGCAATTCTTATTGGGGTTTAATGGCTTTCATCCTGCGTTGGATCTTGAGTGAGGGCTAATCCTACCATTCTACCTTTGTTCAGACTTTGCTGCAGGGAGTTTCAAAATATCCTGTCTTGAATGGATTACCAAATCTGCATTTCTAAAAGCTGCATCCTCAGTTTCTGCTTGGGGGCAGGGAGATTGAGGCTGCTTCCTGCCTCTTAAAAAACCATGTTTCTCCATTTCTACCTTTGGGGAATTATAACTTTCTGCTTTTTTTAAAATATTTCCCAAAATATTTCATTCTTCTAGAAGGGGTAGGCACTGACTTTCTACAATTGCATACTGGAAGCACCACAATAAAGAAGAAAAGATGAAATAGCTAAGAAAAATGGGTCAAGGGGGATTCTGTATTCTAGTTGAAACTCATGCAGTCAGGAATCAGATTGTCTAAGTAGGCCTTTGTTGTTTTTCAAAAATAAAGGACAATCTACAAATTTTATGGAAACAGCAGCACTGAAAATTCTGGCCTTTCTTTTTACTGCATCCATCACTAATTAACACCCATGTGTGTTCAAAGGCATTTGAAAACTTGCCAGTTCTACTAAAAATGCTGCTTTAGGTAAAATCTATTGACAAACTACCAGTTCATATCAACCCTTCCCAACCCCCAGAAAGCAAATCCTATCTGGTTTCACTCAAAATTTGTGGAGAACCCTCCAAATACACTGTAAATTCTACATCACCATGCCAACTCTCTAAGCAAGAGCAAAAGTATTATTATTTTAAAGAGGGAAGGGAAGCATCTTGGAATTACAGCATTTGTTGTGTGCTTCCCTCACCCCAATTGTGTTTTTAAAGACTTAGCTCAAAGCACGTCAATAAATACGATTAGATTCCTTGATAATTCCCCTTTAATTTTCATTCAGGTGTGCGAAACATCACTCTTCCCTCTTGTTTACCTGTAGCCTGAAACTTATTCCTTCAAAATACAGAGAAATCACACTGTGGGCCAATGGTCATTCCAACAATATCCTTCCTAGAGAGATGAAGTGGGATTCTGAGTACAAATAGAATATTTGTAGCTCAGGGTTGAAATGAGATGTCCTTGATGCTCTCTGAGCTTGCTTGTTTCCTTGAAGACATTTCATTACCCTAACTAGGTAACATCATCAGTGCTAGTAAGGAGTTATGTTTGCTGTCAGTTTATATTCTGGTGCCTTGCCTGTCTGTTTACTGAAGGCTCTTTAGCAGTTTCTTAGAACCTAGAAACTTGCCCAATATTGTAAGAGGTGGTAGGAGAGCTTCCTCAAAAATCTATGATCTCTACAATTCTAAGAGTGTTCAGCTCTTATATGCAGACTTATCATCGCCCCAATTGAGACAATGACTGTTATATCATCTGCGAGCTTTAGTATTTTCTACAGATCTAATACTGCATACCATGTCTAATTTTGCGTGCCAAACTCTTTGGAAGAATGTACTATTTTAATATCATCTCATTTCTGGACAGATAGCTTGACAAGGAGAATCATGTCTAATTTAATGGGGGGGGGGACTAAGGGTGATATGATAGCAGTGTTTCAAATTTAAGAGAAGAAGGGGTCAACCTATTCTCCAGGGCAGAACAAGAAACAATAGATGAAAACCAATCAAGAAGAGAACCAACTTAGAAATAAGGAGATATTTCCTGATGTTTGAACAGTTAATCAGTAGAATGTCGTGTTCTCTCAGCCTGCTTGTTTTCTTACCAAGTTACCTAACTAGTTTCATTACCCAACTAGGTAATATCATCAATACTAGTAAGGAGTGCAGTTTGATGTCAGTTTATATTTTAGCTGCTTCCCTGTCAGTGTCAGTGGGGATAATGGTCTTAGAGATTCTTTGGTTGGGCTGTTTAGTAATAGCTTTTTGGCTGTTATAGTAATAGCTCTTGATTGGGGTATTGCTTACTTGATTGTTGGTCTGAAGTTGACCCTGGAGTTAGCCTATGCTGATCTGAGAGCTGATTACTAGGTGAGAAGTGTTGTGGTCTTTTTTTTTTTTTTCCTTTTGGGCTGATTGATTATCTCTTTTACATAGTCTATAGATGTTGTTGATGTCTATATGTCTATTGATGGCTGATTTGTCAGGGTGCCAGGCTTCTAGAAATTCCCCAGAATTTTTGGATTCGGCCTGGTTTAGGAATGTCACATTTCCCCCATTGAACCTATGGTTAAATCTATTTCTATGTTGTGACATTAAAGAATTTTCATCATGCCTTCTGAATGCCAGTTGGTATTCATGGATGCTTTTTCTGCCACTCTGAGATCTCTTGCATCCCATTCATGGAAAAGCTGACTGAATATAAAGAGAAGAAGTTAAAAAAATGAAAGAAAGGAAAGTGTTTCACTTCCACACAACACAAACACCACTCCGAACCAGGGATGGGCTGCTGGGGGTTTGCAGGGATTCAGGAGATCCTCTAGCTTGCCTACCCCATCCCACTCCTCCCAGGAGTCCCCACAGGGCCCATTTTGGATGCAGGTAAGTGCAGGTCACATGCAGAGGCTCAGGGAGGATGAAAAATGGGCCTCCCGGAAGTTCAAGGAGGCCAAAAATGGGCCTGTTTCTAGCTTCCAAAGAGCCTCTGGAGCCTGGGAAGGCTGTTTTTGCCCTCCCAGAGACTCAAGGAAAGCCTCCGAAGCCCAGGGAGGATGAAAACAGCCCTCCCACCATGGTGCAGGAGGCTGACCAGGCCATGTCCACCCAGCAACAGAGCAGAGAATCCATTGCTAAAATTTTTGAAGCCCACCTCTGACCCGAACACAGTGTTCCAACCATATCACACTATAAAATGGTTTTATTTTTTAAAAAAGTTGGAGGGGTGAGTCACACATGGAGCTGTCAGAGTTCTTCTGATCAATTTAAGGCGCTCTGTTTGCATGCTCCAAGCTAACCAACATAGAAAAGTACTGCTTGCACTCAAGAATATAATTAAATAAATTTTAATTTAATTTAATTTAAAGACTTTTCCAGAAGAAAAGTCTTAGTAGCAATAAATCTAACTGCTTCCCCCTCCTCTCTCTCTCTCTCCCAAAAGTACAGAAATCCTGGACTATTCAAACAAGAAAAGTCAGCCATAGCTGGCTGTTGTGGTTTACTGGCAGCCTGTGCAGGCATCAATGGAATTGGACATTGGGGAAGAAAGGGGACCAGTCTGGGAGTCTGGAGAAGACTTGGATGACGGTCCTGTGCAGAGATGGGACCAGGACCATCTGGGAATGGGGTGCTGCCTCTGGAGCCTTTGGGGTCTGGCAGCAGCAAGGCAGAGGACCCAGGGGAGCCTGTTCCCAGTGCGCATGTGCTAGAAGGTGAGGGGTAGGATGCTACCGGTTCTGCCCAGTTCTATAGAGCCAGTAGCTCTGAAGAGCAGCAGACAATGAACCAGTTCTATGTTTACTACTGTTTGGTCCACCCACCTGCCTGGGCGCTTACCTGTCCTTTATTTCCTGCTTTCTCAACCTCAGCGGCTTTGCATGGCACAGTTGAGGTTAAAAAAAGCAGGAAAAAAAGTGGCTTTTCAAATGCTGCGTACCTGCGCGCAGCACTTTCAGCTGTCCAGGTAGCACATCTTAAGGTTTTTTTACACACACAAAACATAGTCACCGAACCAGTAGTAACACTGGTTGAATCCCACCCCTGGTTAATGGCAGGGGAAGACTACTGCAAAATCCCCATTCCCTCCCCACCCCACTAACCTGCTTTCCAGCTCTGTTCTCCTGTGCAGGGCAATAAAAGAAGACCCAGCCAATCAGCTGAGTCAGAAGTGGTATTTGCCAGTTCTCCAAACTACTCAAAATTCCCACTACCAGTTCTCCAGAACTGGTCAGAACCTGCTGAATATCACCTCTGGACAAAGTGACTTATGACTGTTTTTCACACTGATGAGTGTTGCAGAATCTCCATAGTTATGATCAAAATGCGGACCCTTGGCAACTGGCCTGTAATTGTGACAGTTGCAATAACCTCCTTTTGCAACTTTCTGATAAGCAAAGTCAATGGGGGAGCCACTTAACAACTAAAGAGATTCATTTAACAATAGGAGAAAGAAAGGTCGTACTATCGGGCAAAACTCAATTAAACAACTGTCTTACTTAGCAGTGGAAATTTGGGGCTCCTTCATTGTCCTAAGTTGAGGTCTACCTGTATTTCAGTAATGGTTTCAGTCAGCTAGAAATCTGTTTTTCTATTCCTGATGCCAATTTCTGCTTTCTTAATTTTGCTTCCATGGTTATAAAATATTTTTCAGGAATGAAAAACTAGCTGAGTGACTCTGGGCCAGCCAATTTCTCTCTCAGCTCAACACTCCTCACGGAGTTGTTGTTGTTGGGAAAACAGAAAGAGGGAAAAATATGTTGCATATTCACCTCTAGAGTTTAGTTATAAAGTAATAAGGCAGGTTTAAAAACAATCTAACAAATAAGAAATAAGAAAGAGGTAATGAAAAATTAAGTCGATTTCTAATCAGTATCCATTCTGTAGACTTAATCCAGAAGCTTAAAAAAACCGCAGTTTGCGGTTTTCTATTTCAAACATCTACATGAAAAAAAAATCTTATTTAAATTGGCATTTGAGCATATTTTCATCCCTCTTTTATCCTAATGTTTTGATATCAATAATTTTTGAGCTAATAGCAAAATCTGGGTAATGGCACTGAGTTTGCGATTCTGGGAAGTCTACATCAAAGTGGTTTCCTTTGGTCTGTTGTTGTAACAGCTGAAAAGTATTTCAACATAGCCTTTCAAAATGAAAATCTACTGAATTATGCCTCAGTAACTGGAACAATGTGAGTTGCTTTTGTTCTATGCCTAGCTAAAGAAGAAAAGGAATTGGGGGAGGGAAAAATCAATGGGAAATGCAGATTAAAGGGGCTTTTGAATTTTTTTTTAGATGATCACACTATTTAGAAATAAAATTTTGAAGCCAAAGTTCTCCTATATAAGAATGGATCCCAGGGGAATATCTAAGTGATATGTACGCTTAGAATTTCATTGAAAGTCATACCAATTATGCTGTTTTATACCACAGATTTAAATCAGAACAAGTATTTCTGACTATACTAGATTGCAATATGGCCTATGTATCATAATTTTTATCTATCATAATTTTTCTGGAACTGCATGAAATCTGGGAATCAAAACTTTAGGGAGTCATAGTAAAAATATTCTATTAATGTTGATACAAGATAGAAAAATTGTGACTCGGGTTGAACTGTGGGATCCTTGGTGCTATCTGAGCTTGGTGGTTCTCTTGCAAATGTTTCATCACCAAAACAGGCAAGATCATTGCTAGAAGGGAGTTGAGTTTAAATAGAGGATTTATCTAGCACTGATGGTGATAAATACAGTTATTTGTTTAACAATCATGACAAAAGCAGTCGTAAAATCAGGCATTTAACAACTGCCTTGCTTAGCCACAAAAAATCTGTCCTCAGTTGTTATTGTAAACAAAGGACCACCTGTAAAAGATGGAAAGGGGTCTGGAAAATGTAGATGTCTAAGTGGAAACATTTTGTGCCATGGATTACATAAAAAATAAACATATACAGGCACTCACACACATCCACACAAACATTGATGCCATCTGACAAACACAAACAATTTAGACAGAGAAATGTGCTTTATCTGTAATAGTATATTAATGAGCGATTTGTGCACTGGGAATACAGGCGATAGGCATACATTTTCAGTTCCTATTTTGCAGAATGAAACCTTTCTCTCCAGCAAATTCACCTGATGTCTTTAAGATTAGCCTGACAGGCAAAAGAAAGGTGATGTAATAATAATGGACAGCATAATAATACCTGAATCAATGAATGAGTGGCTATCAAATGTATATTTGAATAGATGAATAGAATAGAATAGAATAGAATAGAATAGAATAGAATAGAATAGAATAGAATAGAATTCTTTATTGGCCAAGCATGATTAAACATACAAGGAATTTGTCTTGGTGCAAATGCTCTCAGTGTACATAAAAGAAAAGATACATTCGTCAAGAGTCAAGAATCATAAGGTACAACACTTAATAATAGTCATAGGGTACAATAAGCAATCAAATCGTATTAGGAAACAGTCAATATAAATTATAAGGATACAAGCTGCAAAGTTACAGTCATAGAGTCACAAGTGGGAGGAGATGGGTGATAGGAACAATGAGAAGATTAATAGTAATAGTAATACAGACTTTGTAAATAGTCGGACAGTGCTGAGGGAGTTATTTGTTTAGAAGAGTGATGACATTTGGGGGAAAACTGTCGTGTCTAGTTGTTCTGGTGTACAGTGCTCTATAGCATCGTTTTGAGGGTAGGAGTTGAAACAGTTTATGTCCAGGGTGTGAGGGGTCAGTAAATATTTTCCCAGCCCTCTTTTTGACTCATGCAGTATTACTGGACCTTGATGGAAGGCAGATTGGTAGCCATTGTTTTTTCTGCAGTCCTAATTACTCTCTGAAGTCTGTGTCAGTCCTGCTGGATTGCAGAACCAAACCAGACAGTTATAGAGGTGCAGATGACAGACTCAATAATTCCTCATTATCATATATCATAATTATTATCATATATCATAATAATTATTATTATATATGTTGTATATAGTCATTTACATACTTGAAATACTATATTCTGATTGGACTGCTATTACTGCCTATTGATTGGCTACTTAAAGACTGTTGCGATTGGTCCGCCTGACGGCGGGAAGTTTAAGGAACTGTCATTGGCCGCGAGCTGCGAGCAGCCACTATAAAAGAGGCTGCCGTGGCTCCGGTTTTGTTGAAGTTACTGGTTACAAATAAAGAGCTTGAATTCACACTGGTCTCGAGTCAGATCTTTCCCGCAACAGAACAATATCATATGCTCATTAGAAATTCCAGAGAACTAAAAAAAACAGGATGAAATGTTAGTTGGTCCCATTCCCTCTTGCCTGTAAGGCAAAAACGAATTAGAATAGCAGATATCAATGGAAGTGAAATTCCAGCACATGTTGGAATACAGTCTATTTTTCAGATCTTTTACAAAAGGGCTAGAGCATAACTTTGTAAGGAATACAGTGTTCATTATCATCCCCCATGAAAGGAAATTTTAATTACAAATCCATTTATTAAAAAAAAAAAAAAGAAAGAAGATGTGGGCGACATTACAAAAAAGCTAATTTAATAAACTTCCTGTTTTCTTAAACAATGTTCACTCTTCCCTCATTCTGTCACTAATCAAGACCGCAATGTGCATTTAATTTTGCTTTTTTTTTCTTTTAAATTTTGCGTACGAGTTCTTGTACATTCCCTCATTATCTGCTTAATAGGCATTTTGAATTATGAATACTATTCACTTGATAAATGGTTTGCCCTTTCTCATCATTAAAAAAAAAATAACCATTTGATTTATTGGCAGATTGTTAAATGATAGGAAGTTCTCCAAACCCCAAACTGAAGTAATAGAGACAAGTTAGAATTGTGGATAGAGCTGTTAAAAGCTATAAGTTGCAGCATGCAGGAGTGATATGAATTTTTATTCCTGATAGAATGTTCTATTGAAGATAACTAGATTATATCAGGGTAGCAATGTTGATGTTTCTGAATTTTTTAAAAGGGGGCGATAATCTTATATTTAACCTTCTCTCTTATCTACTCTACAGATAAATTAATTAGGTTTGGGGAGGGTTGGTGGCTTGGTTGGTTGGTTGGTTGTCAAGTCAATGTTGACAGGTGCCTGTAGATTTCTGAACAAGATTTCCAAAGTGGTTTGCAGAAAGCCACAAAGTTGGTACTAAACTAAGAGGTATGCTAAGGGTCATAAAGCTTCAGAGATCCAAGTAAATTGTCCTTCTCAAGTCTGGTTCATCTTAGTAGCAATATATAATTACATGATGGCAGCGTTCCAACATTTGAGGGGCTGCCACAAAGAAGAGGAGGTCAATCTATTTTCCAAAGCATCAGAAGGCAGGACAAGAAGCAACGGATGGAACCTAATAAAGGAGGGAAACAAGCTGAAACTGAGAAGAAACTTCCTAACCATTAGAACAATTAACCAGTGGAACAACTTGCTTCCAGAAGTTGTGGTTTCTCCAACACTTAAGAAGAGACTGGACAGCCATTTTTCTGGAATACTATAGAGTCTCCTGCTTGAGCAGGTGGGGGGTTAACTAGAAGACTTCCAAGATCCTTTTCAATTCTGGGAGGACATGATAGACAACTAATACATCCTCCCAATCCTTCTCTTCGATAAGATAGACATACCTAGCTTTCTCAACCATTCCTCATACAATTTAGCTTCCAGACTGCTTATATCTATGTTACTTTTCTCTGCACACTTTCTAGAGTTTCAGCATCTTTTTTTTAGGTTGGGCTATTTCTTCCTTTCATGTAAAAACAGATGCAAAGAAGGAATTAAGCAATTCTGCTTTCTCCCTGGTGCCTGGCATCTTCTTGCCATCTATTCCCACAAGTGGACCTATTATTTTCTTGACTATCTTCTGCTTCCTTACATATTAAAATCTCAGTTAGAGATTTAGAGACTTCTCAGTTAGTTAAAAACAACAACAACCCAACAACTTATAAATCATATTAGAAGTTGTGGCCAGTCTTTTTCTTCTTCAACTGTCACTAGTGTCAGGACTCCAACAAATCCACGCCCATCCAAACCATAAGTCTCTAGCCGTATCTCAGAGAAAAGAAAATTGATTTATTAGGAGTGACCATGTTGGTGTTAGCTAGATGCAACTGATACTAAAATACATCATTAATTTCCCCCTTGACCCTGGTCTTCCCCCCACCCCATGGATGTGTATTCTCCAGTGGGACACATCCATCCCCAAGAGTCATCAATCATGCTCTCCAGTAATATTCTTGTGCTCTGGCAACTTTGAGCTGCCAGGGTGATTATCTAGGCACTTAAGGAATGCACTGTTTTCCCCCACTCCCTTTTTCTGGCAGCTAAAAAGACCAAAGGAGTATGTTTTTAGCTGATAACTGTACAACTGGACTGCCACCCAAATGAACTTGGATATAGAAGTTCAAAAAGACATAGTTATTCTCAGTAAGATTGCCAGATAGAAATGGATAAGCTATTATAAATCTAAATAAAAATAATGATCAAGTATCTTAGGATGGAATTTAGTCAAGTGAGATTTTAACAGTTGGATACAATTATGATATATGGTAGATTTAAGCAAGTCCCATATTCTGAAGGTTCATATATTTGGGAGGCTTTGGAGATTGAGGTCATAGCACATATATTATTTGAATGCTAGTTGCAGAGTAAAAAGATAGATTATTCCCCTGAACCACACATTAGACAAATAGCCCATGGGGATCCATATGTTAGAAAAACATATTTTATGTGTGGCCAGAACCCAAATATTACAGATAATATGATATTTTATTTAAATAAAACATTACAGTTGAAAAACACTTCTATGAATCTGATTTGATAAATTGTAAGGGTAATACAGTAATATCAATTATATTTTTCTACTTTTGTCTTTTATTCGGTTTTGTTATGAATACATTGGTCTTATTATGGGTCTTCAGTGTTTTGGTATGAAACAGTAAAGCTATTATTATTATTATTATTATTATTATTATTATTATTATTATTATTATTATTATTATTATTATTATTATTATTCACCAGAGAGAGAATTGTATTGGTAGTCTAAAATATTATCTGGAAGAATTTGTATGTAGAACATCAGGATGGGCAATTGTGATCTGAGAAATGTTCTGGTTACAATTGCCCTTAATGGAATTGTGTTTCTCTATAGACCGTAGTTTATAACAGACAGGTTATAACTAAAATGAAACTTTTTTAAAAACAAGCTGAATCAAAAACAAAAATGGTTTACCAAAACTGCCCTAACAAGTGAAATGTTTAATTTGATTAAAAGAATTAGGCTCAATTTTCTACAGTCTAGAAAAATGCATAGAAAGTTTAGCTCTGAAGGTATCTTCTTCTTCTTCTTCTTCTTCTTCTTCTTCTTCTTCTTCTTCTTCTTCTTCTTCTTCTTCTTCTTCTTCTTCTTCTTCTTCTTCTTCTTCTTCTTCTTCTTCTTCTTCCTCCTCCTCCTCCTCCTCCTCCTCCTCCTCCTCCTCTCCCTCCTTTCCCTCATCTTTTTTTGAAATTTCAGGAAACTTCATTCCTGCTGATTGTTGAAAATGAATATGTTTTCACGTTAGGATGCAAAAACTAAGCCTAAAAATAGTTAACATAGCTTAAAGCAACAACAAAAACCCAGTTTTCACCAATGCTAGAAAGACAGAGGAGGAAAATAATTTCAAGGTAAGGGGATCAAGCAATATGTGCTACCTACTTTCACCCAGTTGTCAACTTCACCTAACCCACTTAGTGTCTTGGAGGGTGACCTTTCTAAACTGAAAGGACTGCAGTGATGAATATTCCAGTTCGGGCAGTTCAGCTCTAAACAATTGGAAGAAGAAAGAAGTTTCAGTAAGATTAGCAATAATATTGTGGCTTATTGCCAGGGGAAATTACCAAGTCTGGAGGATAGCCAAGTTAAAAGAAGTATGGAAGAAAGCAATGACAAAGGACTTTAAACAAAAAACAAAAAAAAACCCTGATCTTTCAAGTCTCCAGACATCAAACTAAACTTCAGTGAGTACATTGCAACAAAAATTTAGGCTGGGTTTCATATACATAAATTAAAACTTCCTTCTTTCTAACTGGCACTTTCTCCTTCCCATCATACTATTACCATGGTGTGGGAAATCATTCAAAACATCAGCCTGAAATTTATAAAATCTGTACAAAGGGAATTATTGGGAAGTTAGTTCATCTTCATTTTTTTATCAGAAATTAACTCCCTTGAGTAGTTTTGAACTAAAAGACAACCTCCTGCCCAAACAGGAGAACCTTGTATTTTTAGAATTTATAAGGCATAATGCGAGAAACTGAAAAAGGAAACCTTTTGTGCTCATAGCGAATGGTTAAGTGTTAATTTTCAATTTTCTTGATTTTACAGAGCGTGAGTAAAAGATTATAAGCAGTTCAGTTGCTAATTGCTATTCAGGTTTATAAGAACTGCACAAAAGAATGGGATATGACCTTCTGTGATTACACTACTCAGAAGAAGCATTTATTTATTATTATTTTGCCAGAAGACATAATAAACCTCTTTTATACCTAAGATCTAAAGTGTTTTGTGACAGAAATGCTTTAATTATGGGACAATTTGTCCCTAAGAAAATCATACAATAGGTACATTTCGTTCCAAGATAATGAAATATTTCTTGGATCCATCTAAAGCAGTCTGATAGCACCTTTTCTGTCTTAGAAATGTTATTAAATGGCACAAACTTTTGTAGGCATTTCTAATGAAAGCTCATGCTTTTAAATAAATTTATTGGTCAGAAAGGATGCTACTCCATTTTCCTTTGGGTCTGTGGTTACCACAAATCATTTTCCTAATCTTCAGTCTTTTTGTGTAAAATATAGTGCACTGGAAAATCCATATAATCAAAGGCAGACAATTTACAATAACATCATATCAAGGTCTATACATTGTATTTCAATCTATAGGATGATTTCTTTGTGCACTGTAGGTGTGTAGGAGATGACCAGGCTGAGCTCAAGGGAGGAGTTCAGGGGTGGGACTGCTGGGGTTTTGCAGGGTTTCAGAAGAACCCCTAGCTAAGATTCTTTGCAGTTTGGAGAACCCAAAAATCCCACTCCTGGCTGGCCCCCGCCAACCCCTCCCTCCCAGGAGTTCCCATGTGGCTGATTTTGGATGCAGGTAAATGCAGGGCATGCACAGAGGCTCGGGGAGAGTGAAAAATGGATTCCAGGAAGTTCGAGAAGGTCAGAAATGGTCCTGTTCCCAGTTTCCAGAGAGTCTCCGGAGCCTAGGGAGGCTGTTTTTGCACTCCCAGATGTTTGAGTAAAGCCTCCGGAGCCCAGGGAGGGCAAAAACGCCCCTCCCCCTGCCATGGTGCAGGAGGCTAACTAGGCCACGCCCACCATGGCCATGCCCATCCAACTACCGGGCAGAGGATTCATTGCTAAAATTTTTGAAGCCTACCCCTGGAGGGATCAAATTTATCATAAATCATGAGTCCCTGCATACCCGCAAGTGTTTTAACTGCAGCCCATCTTGAATGCCCCCTCTTATCTCCCGCTCATTTCCCTTAATAGCTAGTTGTTCAGATTCTTGTAGAAAGCTTAAGCTTGCAAATAAATCCTTTGAACTACCAGAGTGTCCTGATTTCTCTGATGCTTGACAAAGTGTCCAAGCAGATATGAATGAGTTTCAAAGCTCACCCCTCATAAGAAAGAGCTCAAAATAACACCATTAAATTCAGGGCACTTCCTACACAAGTTTATAATATTATATTAATATTGTGGAATAATGAAGGAGCACCCAAGGGGGAAAAAAAACAGAAAGTAGTTTAATGGCTATGTGATATTCCTGCATTTCAAATAAAGCCACAGCAAACAAGGTTCCCCTCGCACATAAATGCTAGTTGCTTCTGGCTCTAGGGGGCAGTGTTCATCTCCGTTACAAAGCCAAAGACATCTCTGTGGTCATGTGGCCGGCATGACCAAATGCCGAAGGCGCACAGAATGCTGTTCCCTTCCCACCAAGGTCCCTACTTGCATCTTTGCATGTTTTCAAACTGCTAGGTTGGCAGAAGCTGGGAGAAGTAACAGGAACTCAATCCATTACGTGGTGCTGGGGATTCGAACCGCTGAAATGCCGACCTTTCTGATAGACAAGCTCAGTGTCTTAGCCACTGAGCCCTAGAGATGGTTTTGCTTTCATCAATAACATTTTGCTTAAAGAAATCTGATCATCTCGACTTGCTGGCTTGATTGGGTTCATCAGTCAGGAAGCTTGATAGACCCATCTAGGTATTAACCAAACCCTATTATGTTTAGATTCTGAGATTAGGTAAGGTTAGTTAGATGGTCTCTACAACCCATTACATGCATCTGATACTGTGTCCCTACAGTAAACAAACAAACAGACAAAAGAATTCAAAGATTCATCAGATGCATGTAATGGGTTGTAGAGACCATCTAACTAACCTTACCTAATCTCAGAATCTAAACATAATAGGGTTTGGTTAATACCTAGATGGGTCTATCAAGCTTCCTGACTGATGAACCCAATCAAGCCAGCAAGTCGAGATGATCAGATTTCTTTAAGCAAAATGTTATTGATGAAAGCAAAACCATCTCTAGTTAATTCCCACAGTTGTCGCATAAATAAAGAATAGATGTTCCCCTCCCTTTGTTAGTATAGATCACATTATCCAATTAACTGTTTGGAAGTCTCTATGGCAACGCTTTCAAGTCTCTGTCAAACATCTATTGAGATGACCTTGGTCCCCACAGGACGATTTCTTGTTGTTGCCTGGGGCTACCATTCCAAATCTTTCCCTCCCTTCTTACTCTGTGGCAAGTTCAGAAATGAAAAATGGCTGTGACAGCATAGGCATGTTTCAAAGTTGACAGGGTCATCCTGGGAATTCCATGGATGTGAAAGATGGGAAGTTGGGAAGAAAATATCCCATACAAAGACAATGGCAAACAATTCCACAGAACCCAAAAAGATTGCATGAGTTATTGTTTGGTCACAAAACAATTTGCCGAGAGTGTCTTTTCTTTTTCTAAAGATTGTGGCACAGGTTGCTTAAAAGAGAACATGTTAATAGTCTGGCAGGTGTTATAGAATACTTTCAATAGCTAAAATACTATATTTGAGAAGAGATTATTTTTTTCCAATTAGGGACAAGTTCATAACATAAGAATTGATATATACGAGGAATAAACTTGCAAGTAGAGAACAGATTGCTTGCAAGCTTTCTCTTGAATTGCTTCTGAAAATTGGACACTCTTCAGGTCCAATATTGCAATGATGCCACTTACATATTCAAATATAAGACTGCAAGTAGCTGTTCTAAAATTGAGCTTCAACAAACTTATTTCTTGCAATTTGTACTAACATACCATATACTCTTGCTCTCTATAGGAAATCTCAAGACGCTAAACCATTTTGAATAGGGTTGTTATCTTTCTCCCAGTTCAACACACATATAAACAAATGTGATTTCATAAACTCTCTAAATTTCAAACATAGGGATTTGGGTGCAGAGTAACAGGGGTAAATTAAGTTGATCCAAAGTTGAAGGAATGAGAAGAGATATAACTCTGATATTTGATTCTGATTCTTAGGATTCACACCCTTATGTGTAAATCTAGTAAATCAAGACTAGAGCTCAGAAGGAGCATTTATATTTTGAATGCATATGGTGGGATTCTTTATTTTTATTTTTTTTTACTACACTTCTGTGGGCATGGTTTGGTGGGCATGGTGTGGCTTGGTGGGCACGACAGGGGAAAGATACTGTAAAATCTCCATTCCTACCCCACTCCCGGGGAAAGATACCTTAAAATCTCCATTTCCTCACCACTCCTGGGGGAAAGTTACTGCAAAATCTCCATTCCCTCCCCATGCCACTAACCTGCTTTCCAGCTCTGTTCTCCTGGGCAGGGCAACCAAAGAAGACCCAGCCAATCAACTGGGACTCAATGGGAGGCAGAGAATAGATGGGGGCGGGGCAAGACAGAGGTGGTGTTTGCTGGTTCTCTGAACTACTCAAAATTTCTACTACCGGTTCTCCAGAACTGGTCAGAACCTGCTGAATACCTACCTCTGACATATACAGCTGCTATTATCAATAAGGGAGAATATTTGTAGCTCAGGGTTGAAATGAGGAGTCCTTCATGGTGTCTGAGTTTGCTTGTTTTCTTGTAGACATTTCATTACCCAAACTGGATTATTCTAGTTTGGGTAATGAAATGCCTTCAAGAAAACAAGCAAACTGGTTAGATGGTCTCTACAATCCATTACATGCATCTGAAGAATCTTTGAATTCTTTTGTTTGTTTCTTTGTTTACTGTAGGGACACAGTGGCTCAGTGGCTAAGATGCTGAGCTTGTCGATCAGAAAGGTTGGCATTTTGGCAGTTCGAATCTCTAGCGCCATGTAACAGAGTGACTCCCGTTACTTGTCCCAGCTTCTGCCAACCTAACAGTTTGAAAGCATGTAAAAAATGCAAATAGAAAACTCAGACAGCACCAAGGACCCCTCACAGCTGAGATTCTCCAAACACCTAATCCTTACTAAGGTTTAATTCCAAAACTGGAGTTCATCTCCTAGCTTGTGATCCCCTGCTTCCCACTTCGCCAGTCCTCAGCCCTATCAATTATAAATCCCTGATATTCACGATCAAAAAATGAAGCAACAAATAGAACAAATTGCTTTATCTGATTCTCTCCGCACACACCCTCTTTTTTAAGGTAAAATTTCATCTAGTTGGTTACCTTCAAAAAATTAAGGAATTGGAAGAGAGTTCACAATTCCAATCCCCTGCTTCATGCAGAGATTCAAGTTAAAGTTGGCCACATATTGATCCTTTACTAGATCATTGTGATGACCTAGGGCATGGCATAAAAGCAGCACAGTCAGATAATCATTAGGAGTCCCTTTATTAGCTCCAACTTTGTCTCCAAAGTCCTGGTTACCTTCTGGCTGGAGAAAAACTCTCCCAGGAACAGCCTTTGGCTGCAGAGAATCAAGTCCAAAACGTGGTCAGCAAAAACTGTAACTATAAGTCCAATCAAGGCAAGAGGAGGTAATTAGTCCAGCAGAGCAAGAGAAGGAATTCCAGACCTGAAGGAACATCGGTGATTCAACCCAGTTGGGAGGATGCCAGGAACTCAGATAACCAAAGTCAATACAAGATAAACTGATATTTGTTCCCAGCAGATGCCACACTCAGCATGCATCTCTTTTAAACTCCTCCCCAGGTGTGGCTAATGAAGAGGATCCTCCCCCCAAGCCATGCAACTCATGTTGCTCTCTTCTCCATTCCTCCCTGCATGCCCTAGGATGAAGAGAGGGTGGGCCTGGACTCCCTCTCCCTTGTTCTACCTCTTCCCTGCTCTGCCCAGATGGACTTTGCCCTTTCCCAGTTTCCTCCCTAGCCAACGGAGCCACACTCCCCTCCTTGTCAGCTGTTCGTCTTCCTCCTTAGATTCAGACTCAGACAAGGGCATGACAACCATGTCTCATAGAAGAAAGCCTTCTGCTTCTCTAAAGATAAAAGTAAAGGTTTCCCTTGTCCAGTCACGTCCAACTCTAGGGGTGATGCTCATCTCCATTTCTCGATGAGGAAGCCAGTGTTGTCATTTCCATGGTCATGTGGCCAACATGACTGTATACCCAGGTGCACAGAATGTGGTTACCTTCCCACCAATGTGGTACCTTTTTGTCTACTTGCATTTTCATGCTTTTCAACTGGTGGGGGGGCGCGCAGGAGCTGAGACAAATAAAGAGACCCATTGCACAGCTCTCATGTCTCTAACTCGGACTGCCAGCTTTCCAGCTGTATATATGTATACATGTGAAGGCACATAGGTGAGCAAAAGATAAAAATCATAAAGGCAATAATAATTCAGTTTTAAATACATCACACAGACTGTTTGCATTATTTGGAAATCTGCCTCACGATTGCAAAGTGAGTGGATACTTGAAAACAACATGTGACACTAATTTTAATTAAAATTATTGCATAAATGAAATCAATCTCCCTTGTATTCAACTTTCTTCTGTTTTGCATTAACTTACAAGAGCCTCTACTCCATTTGGACCAACTTTCATTTCATGTTGTAAAATATCAGAATCAGTGAAGTCTTCCTCTTTCCTTTTTAAAAGTAAATGTTCTAGGGATGCATTTATGCATATGTTCCTCAATATGTTCACCCAGAAGTTGCTCAGAAATGTTGTTTTCTGTCATTATCTTTAATCTCCAATTGATTCTTTGGAAATTTTAATTGCTATTCAAAAGTATAAGGGAAGGAAGGGAAGGAAATTAATGGATGAAGAAGGGGAGGGGAGGGGAAGGAAAGGGAGGGATAAGATGCAAATTAGGAGTTTCTCTTAATTCTTACCATGATGCCATGACAGGCCCTGATGTCATCTGTCTTCCCCTTGCTTTTCTCTCTGGAAGCACATAATTGAAAGAGCCATGGTGGCGCAGTGATTAAAATGCAGCATTGCAGGCTACTTCTGCTGACTGCTGGCTGCCTGCAATTGGGCAGATTGAATCTCACCAGGCTCAAGGTTGACTCAGCCTTCCATCCTTCTGAGGTGGGTAAAATGAGGACCCAAATTGTTGGGGACAAGAAGCTGACTCTGTTAACCGCTTAGAGAGAACTTTAAAGTACTGTGAAGAGGAATATAAGTCTAAGTGCTATTGCTAAGTACTACTAAGTGCTATAATTGACAAACTCCCCCCTCTTTTTAAAAGTTCTTTTAACTTGACTTTTCCAAATGCATTTTATCCCAGATAGGAGTTGTCAAATACTGTGCTCAGAGGAATGAAATTTCCACACCACATATTAATATAGAAAATGCAGATAAAACTTGGTTAGCATTAGGACCAGCAGGATTTAAATTCCATAGCCAACTCTATCAAAATCCCACCCCAAAATAGTGAATATGTCCTTTGAAACCTGGCTTCTCTAAGGTTTGCATTAAATTTAAAAATGGATTTGTTTGTCTGTTTATGCTTAGGTTGTCGAAGATGGTTTCTTATTTTGGGTAAATTACTTAACATACTTAGCATAAGTAGTTAATTGGTGCACCTGAAATCCATGACCAACTTAGAACTAGACAACAGGGGAAAAATAATGTTTATTTCTCATAAATAAGTCACTAGCAGTCATAGATTATTTATGCTACACAAATTTAAACAATGTATAATACATGAGGAAAAAATATGAGATTTGAAGCAAAAAAAATAACAGAGCCATCTCCTAAGATTGTTATTAATATTGCAACTCCAGTATTAAACAGAAAAATAATACTGGAGTTGCAATATTATATATAATAACAATAATAATATATAATAATTATATATTATATATAATATTATAAATATATATAAACAGTTTCTTAAGACCAATGATAACAGTAGGTTGACATTGTCAACCTTAATGGTGCTGAAGATAGAGCTGGAGCATTAAAAAAAAATACAATATTATGATATTTGGGTATGTTGCTTTAGGAAGAAGAAATACAATGGAATCTAACTTTTCCATTCATTGTAAATTTATTCCTCAGTGATTAGCCCTGCAGAGGCTGACTTTCAATTTATTTTTCGCCTCACAATCAGTGGTATAGACAGCAGGCTGTGCTTAAACCCACAGCATAAGATGTTTCTGCTTTAACCCAGCAATTTTCTACCAAAAAAATGTACATATATTTGGGTGTCTACTTTTCCCTAATGTAACCTTTTTATTCATTATTCCCTAATAACATGCCTCAGCTATGGATACCATCACCTAGTCAACCTTGGGAGATCTTGAAAAAATAAACAGAATTGAACCTCATGGGTACTCGGATAAAAGTTTAATGAGGAATCAGAGGATATAAACTAGCCACGTTTAACAAACGTAGAGTATGATAACAGTTGCAGGTTTTCCCTTCTTTTGGAGAAAGCTGTTTAGTGCCCAGTCTTTATTCTGACAAAGAATGAAGCCTTCAAACTTTTGAAAAAGCCTACATATCAAATACATTCTTAAGATTGAAATACAGGTACTCAGGGGTGGGCTTCTTGGGGCTCACAGGGGCTCGGGAGAGGCCCTAACTAAGACTCTGCAGGGCTTGGAGAGCCCCCAATAACCTCAGAAAGCTAAGTAGGAAAGAAGCTCTTAATAGGTTAATTGAACTTCTGGAAGTTCAACCAAGAGCATTTCACACCTCATAAAAGTGTTGCAAGCTAGATAAACAATCCACTCAGTGCTTGTGAGGGAGAGCCATTGAAAAACATCAGATACCAGAGCCACTAGCATCTGAGGGGATTAATTCCCAAATAATAAGAATCACGTAACTCACCAGAAACTCTACTAAGACTCCAAGATCTCTCTCACAGTCACTGCTATTAAACCTGGTTTCACCCAGTCTTTTATTTAAGAATGAAATGTAGGAAATAATAAACAACTTTTTGGTATGTATAATTTGTTATGTAATTAGGGCAAAGAAGTGACGTCAAGTTGGCTGCACCCACCCGGTCCCATGACCACCCAGCCACGCCCACCCAGCCAGTCATTAGGGCAGAGAGCCCCTGGCTAAAAAATATGAAGCCCACTTCTGCAGGTACTCCTCAGTGTATGACCACAATTGAGCCTAACATTGCTAAATAAGACATGTGTTAAGTGAATTTTACCCTGTTTTATGACCTTTCTTGACACCATTGTTAAGTGAATGACTACAGTAGTTAAGTTAGAATATTGTGTTTCCCCATTGACTTCGCTTGTTTGAAGGTCACAGAATCGCGTGGCCCCTAAGACACTACAGCCATCATAAATATGAGTCAGTTGCAAAGGATCTGAATTTTGACCATGTTACCATGGGGGAGGCTGCAACAGTCGTAAGGGTGTCACTTTTTTTCAGTGCTGTTGTAACTCTGAATGGTCACTAAAGGAACTCTTGTAAATCAAGGACTACCAAAATTCACTTTATTTATTTGTTTGTATGTATGTATGTTTGTTTGTCAAACATGTACAATATAATAAGTGCAGGTATGAACATAAACATGAACAAAGGGAGTAAATACAGGTAAATGGGGACTGTAAGACAGGGGCAATAGGCATGCTGGTGCACTTATGTACACCAGAGGTGGTATTCAGCAGCTTCTAACCACTTCTGGAGAACTGGTAGTGGAAATTTTGAGTAGTTTAGAGAACCAGCAAGTACCACGTCTGAGTGGCCCCGCCCCCATCTATTATCTGTCTCCTGAGGCCCAGCTGATCATCTGGGTGTTCTTTGGTTGCCCTGCACAGGAGAATGGAGCTGGAAAGCTGGTTAGTGGGGTGGGGAGGGAATGGAGATTTTGCAGTAACTTTCCCCCAGGAGGGAATGGGCATTTTGCAGTATCCTTTCCCTGCCACTCCCACCAAGCCACACCCACAGAACCAGTAGTAAAAAAATTTGAATCCCACCACTGATGCACGCTCCTTTTAAGGACCTCTTAGGAATGGGGTGAGGTCCATGATAGATAGTTTGAGATTGAAGCTGTGAAGGGTTGAGGCTGTAAACAATGGAGTCGGGTAGAGCATTCCAAGCATTGACCACTCTTTTGCTGAAGCATATTTTTTTGCAATCCGGTGTAGAGTGGTTTACCTTGAGTTGTATCTGTTATTTGCCTGTGTGTTATTGTGGTTGAAGCTGAAGAAGTCATTGACAGGCAAGATGTTATAGCAGACAATTTTGTGAACTATGCTTAGATCGGACCACAGGGAGCACAGTTCCAGATTGTCCAGGCTTAAAAAATGATCTCACTTAAAAGTGGTCTCACTTAGCAACAGAAATTATGGACTCAGTTGAGGTGGTAAGTCAAGCACTAACTGTGCTCAAGTCCTGGGCTACAATCAGAAATGCCTGCTTGAAGCATCCTCATTTGAATTTGCTGATTTGTGATCAAATTTCTTAGAGGGGAAGAGAGAGTTCACTTTTGGAAAGGGTTCTTCACAGAAACTTGATTTGGATTATGAGATAGCTGTAATCCCAGGATTCTCAAGACAATAGTTTTTTTTTTTTTTTTTTTTTAATCAATTATAATAACCACTGTGTCTTTTTATAGAAAAAAGAAATCTCAATTGTGTTTGGAATTTAATAAATGTAATATCCTTGGAATTAGAATCGGAGTTAAATAAAATTTAACCGGTCAATGAATCAGCATGATGGAACATTGGTGAAATAGTAATAAGGCATGATCATTAAAATGCCAATATTAAATTAATTTAAGTTAATTGATTCCCCCTCTTTGCCCAACCTTTAATTTCCCATGTTGAAAGAATACCCCATTCATCAGTAATTCCCTCCTGATCTAATATCTATATCTAAGATACCTTCTGTATCAGTTTTAAAAGGGGGAACGACAGAATGCAAGAAGAAAAGTGCTGGATATGTTCATCACTCAATAGGAGCAGTGTAAGAGGCACCACAATATCTGAAAAGTGAAAAGGATAGATTTCTGGGAGAGAGAGGGAGGAGAGAGGGAGAAGGGGAAGGGAGAGGGGGAGAAGGGAGGGAGATGGGGAGAGAGAGAGAGGGAGGGGGAGGGAGGGAATGAGGGAAAGGGAGAAAGGGAGAGGGAAGAGGGAGTGGGAGGGAGAAAGAGAGTGAGGGAGAGGGGAAGGGAAGGAGTGAGGGAGAGGGAGAGAGGGAGAGGGGAAAGGGAGGGAGGGAGAAAGGGAGTGAGGGAGAGAGAAATTTCAAGGCAATCAAGAGGAAGATGTAGAGACTTGTGAGGGCAATGAATAACTTCTGCAGCATGGCTGACTCAATTATTGAATGATTGAGTTAAAGGGGCCAAGGGGTCAATTAATCAGGCATCAGCAACAGTTGGCTAAGGTCATGATGACGTAAAGAAAGGCAAAAAAAAAAAGATAAGTCCATAGTAATCCTTGGATGAGAGCAGATACAGGTAGGTACATATTAACTTACGACAACAATTGAGCCCAACTTTTCTGTGACATTTATTAAGTGAATTTGGACCCATTTTATCTCACCACAGTTGTTAAGGGAATCACTGCAGTCGTCAAGTTAGTAAGATGGTGGTTAAATGAAGCAGGCTTCCCCATTGACTTTGGTAATCAGAAGCTCACAAAAGAGATTCATCCAACACTGCAATGGCCATAAATATGAGTCAGTTGCCAAACATCTGAATTTCAACCATATTTGCCCCAGGAATGCTGTAATAGTGGTAAATTGGTCATAAGTCACTTTTTTTTCTTTCAGCGCTGCTGTAATTTTGAAATGACTAAATGAACTGTTGTAAGTTGAGGGCTACCTGTAGTTCTAGACTAGATTGGGAAACTAAAAGCAGCACACAAGCAAAAGCAAGAAAAAGACAGAAAGGGGAATGTGTAGGAATCTGAGGGCAGAGTTAAAAGAGGGATCAGCCTGGAATCCCTACATAGCCACAAGTGAACAAGCTCTCTTGAATTCCACTGATCCTTCTCTAACTTCAAATAGGTGCTAATCATTCTTTGAGAAGATTTCTATGTATACACTATGTAAGCTAAAGGTAAAGGTTCCCCTTGCACATATGTGCTAGTCGTTTCTGGCTCTAGGGGACGGTGCTTATCTCCATTACAAAGCCGAAGAGCCAGCGCTGTCCAAAGATGTCTCCATTGTCATGTGGCCGGCATAACAAAACACCAAAGGTGCACAGAACGCTGTTACCTTCCCACCAAAGGTGGTCCCTATTTTTCTACTTGTATTTTTTACATGCTTTCGAACTGCTAGGTTGGCAGAAGCTGGGATGAGTAATGGGATCTCACTCCGTTAAGTGGCGCTAGGGATTTGAACCACTGAACTGCCAACCTTTCTGATCGACAAGTTCAGTATCTTCGCCATTGAGCCACCGCATCCCTCATATGCTATGTACATATCAGGAAATCAATTTAATTGGAGTTTTGTACGTGAACCTGATGTTTTAGGGCTGGTAAAATGATTCTTTTATTATTATTATTACTATTATTATTTTTATTGTTGTTGATGATGATCACTGTGTGAAATCATCCAGGATCCAGCTCAACTGGATGAAAGCTTAGCCTAATTTATAGACTAAATGTTCTTGTTGGAATCTTAAAGTTTGAGTTTAATTATACCTTACATGACAAAGTAATGTATTTTACTTGGTTCCGTAATGTATCACCTACTTAAGATGGTGAATTGCTACTATTATATGAGCTATAATAATTCCCAGTGATGGGAATTGGGGGGAAGGGGATTCTTGCAAGGTGAAAATGGAAAATTCCGAAGTACAGCTTGTCTTTTTGCACATTTAATACATTAAGCAACTTTAAATACGGTAACCATTAAGGAATAGTCTGATTAACAATTTTATTGCCTGTTGGGAAATAGAGAAAGCTCTTAATATCTATACTTCTTCTAGTTAGCTCAGATGTCAATGAGACTTGTGGCAGAGGAACAGAACAGAGTAGAATTGTTTATTGGCTAAGTGTGATTGGACACACAAGGAATTTGTCTTGGTGCAAATGCTCTCAGTGTACATAAAAGAAAAGATACATTCATCAAGAGTCAAGAATCATCAGGCACAACACTTAATGATAGTCATAGGGCATAATAAACAATCAAATCATATTAGAAAACAGTCAATGAAAATCATTAGGATACAAGCGACAAAGTTACAATCATACAGTCACAAGTGGGAGGGGATGGGTGATAAGGACTGATGAGAAGATTAACAGTAATAGTGGTGCAGACTTTGTAAATGGTTGGACAGTGTTGAGGGAATTATTTGTTTAGCAGAGTGATGTCTTTTTTTGGGGAAAAAAAATCTCTTCTTGTGTCTAGTTGTTCTGGTGTGCAGTGCTCTAAACACTGAAGGCGTACGGAATGCTGTTACCTTCCCTTTTCTACTTGCATTTTTTACAAGCTTTTGAACTGCTAGGTTGGCAGAAGCTGGGACAAGTAAAGGAAACTCATTCCATTAAGCAGCGCTAGGGATTCGAACCGCCAAACTGCTTTCAAGCTCAGCATCTTAGCCACTGAGCCACTGCATCCCTATTTATCAACTCTAGTATGTTCTAATTTGTCCTACCCTATCAATTTGAAGCAAGGACCTGACCCTTATCTGTCTGGTACAAACTTGTAGTTTGCTTCATGTTTGAGTTAGCAATTATTCACCCAAATCATGTAACACTTCGAGAAACATGATGTTGTGTCACTTTCTCAACAAAAACTACCATGTGCAATCATCTGAATTCATTTATTTTCTCTGTAGTTCAGGTTTCAGGACTGCAATGAAGAACTATAGAAGCTCTCACATGGAATGGTTGATGTATTTGATCTGTGAACAAGATAAGGACAGATGAAAGCATTCATAATGCCTGCTCACCCACAGAATACATGATGCAGGTTGAGTAGCTAAATACCATCAAACATTATTTAGCGTTTTACCATTTTGTTTTAGTTTTTAGCCCATGTATTTTGCCAAACCAATCCCCTTAAGTTTTCATTTCCATTCATTGGCTTATTGCCCCTTTAATTATATTTGGCATTTGTAAATGGTGTATTTTTTAAGGGGGAATGATGGCTCAGTAGTTAAAGATACTGAGCTGTCAATTGCAAAGCCGGTGGCTCGAGTTTAAGACCTGAGCACCTCATGATGGAGTGAGCTTCCACTACTTGTCCCAGTTCTTGCTCACTTAGCAATTCGAAAGCATGCAAATGTGAGTAGATAAATAAGTACCACTTCAGTACAACATTCCATGTGCCTTGGCATATAGTCAGGCTAGCTATATAACCACAGAAATTTTCTTCAGACAACGTTGGCTCCATCAGCTAAGAAATGGAGATGAACATTGCCCCCTATAGTCAGATGGGGAACCTTTATCATGATCAACTGCAGTGTCCTTTAGAGGTGTTCATACAGCAACTATTTTGGGGTACCAGGTTGGGCTTCTAGTAAATTTCCAGGTACATTCAAAGGACTGGCTTCAGCTGAAAACCACTAGATGACTTAGCTCTTGGTAGCTCCAGGAGCATCTTCTCCAAGGAGAATCACCAACCAGAAGGGATATTATGGTCCTCTCACAGTTTTGAATTGCTGAGGAGTTCGGGTGAAAGCAAAGATTTTTGATTGTAGCCTCTTCTTCTCTGGAATACTCTTCTTCTGGAAGTTCATTTGGCATGTACACCAATGCAATTCAGGGAAGTTTTGGAAACCATGCTGTCCCACAGAGTTTTAAATATGCAATTGTATTGTCACCACATCCCAGCAGTGTGATAGGGTGCCAGTGGGTGGTTATGTAATTTAATAGAATTATTTTAATGGTTTTGTGACTTCTATGGTTTATTGCCTGAGTAAACCACCGGGAGATTTCTCTGGAGCATGGCAGTATGTACTAAATTAGAAACAAACAAATAAATACATGTGAAGGAACCAACCAATGAATTAATAGTTTCAGCAGGTTAATACTTCAGCTAATCTGCTAATTAAATTGTGTTCCTTACAGATGTTTGAGCATACATCATAAAATTCTACATCATCTAATGTTCTAAAAACATCTGGGGAAATTTCATTTGCAATTCCCAATGTAGCCAGATAGGATCCAATGTTTGTGTAAAATGTGTAATGTTTGTGTAAAATTGTATCTCTTGCAACTTTGATCATCCTTATACAACTTTGGCTAGTCTTAAAAAGCTCAGTAGATTCAGATCTGGTTACTGCTCAATGGAGTGATCACCATGGAAACCCAGGACTGTTGATTCGACTTTTAAAAGCCAACCAATTTTTTTTAAAAAAAAAGGGGGGGGGGGCTATATTAGTTTACTTTATTGTCATTGCACCTCGTACAACGAAATCAAACACCATCTTCAGTGCACATCATGATCATGATTATGAAAATAAACACAAACACACATCCTTCACCCTGCACACACATTGAACCGAAAACTCCCGACACCACACCAACACTGCACTATACAGCAGAATTCAAAAGAGCTACTGCCCTGTGATAGAAGCTGTTTTTCAGCCTATTTGTCCTTGTTTTTATTATCCTGTACTGTCTACCAGATGGTAATAGTTCAAAAAAGAGTGCCCAGGATGAGATGGATCTTTGAGAATGTTCTGAACTTTCTTAAGGCAGTGGGAACTATAAGCTCTTCCAAAGAAGGGAGAGGGCAACCCATGATCCTCTGGGCAATGACGTTAACCCTCTGGAGTGCTTTCCTATCTGCCACTGTGCAATTGGCAAACCATACATAGGTGCAGCAAGTTAAGATACTCTCAATGGTGCAGCGGTAGAAGGTCACCAGCACTTTTTCATTCAGTTGTTGTTTTCTGAGAAGTCTTAGGTAGTATAATCTCTGCTGGGCCCTTTTAACCTTTAAACCACCTCTTAGAGGATGCATTAATTATTCCATGGGTGTTGTTTTTTTTTAAAAAAAACTTACTTGGAGACAAACCCAACTCATTGGAGATGCTACCCATTATAATTCTGGTATTATATAAATGAAATGGTAAAAATATATTTAATTTAACTTTCCTATGGCTATATCAACCTTTCCTCTATAGCTGGTTTTTTTTTTTTTTTTTTTTTTTTTTTTTAGCATTATCCATTCTGAGTATTTATGTGGTATCTTCCTATTAGTGGATTGGTATGTTGGGATGACTGGGAATTGGTTGTTGTTTCCTTATGCTGCCAGGTCCTCAGCTCTTCAGTATTTGATAAGCTGGTGGTAAATCAGCACTCCTGTTGACTGACAAGGGCCCTGTTTCCCAGGCTTCAATCACTTCTCTGGCTGTTTTTGTACTTGCATGGCCAACAATCTTAATAGCTGCCAAATTGACTGTATGTTTTTGTTCATTGCAATGTGAAGCTACCTATGAGTCTCGGTCTCTTCATCTGACCACTCACTTGTGTTCTTGCAACCTGGTGGTTAGCTTCCTTCAGGGCTTAAAATGTTTTAGCAGTTCTCTGCCCGGTTGCTGAGTGGTCATAGCCTAGTTGGCCTTCTGCACCAGGGAGGGTGCCCCCTGAGCTCTGGAGGCTTTCCTTGAGCCTCCAAGAGGGTGAAAATGGCCTCTCTGGGCTCCAGAGGCTCTTGGAGGCTGGAAACAGACCTTCAGTTTCCAGCCTTCTGGAGCCTCTGGGAGGCCCATTTTTCACCTACCCAAACCTCTACATGGGCCCTGCACTTACCTGGGATCCAAAACGGGCCATGTGGAGACTCCTGGGAGGGGACGGGCAGGGGGGATGGGGCCAGCCAGTGATTGCCAGTTCAGCAAACCAGATGTAAAATTAGCATCCTGTTTGCCGAACCGGTGTGAACCAGTAGTAACCCACCTCTGGTTTCTTCCCCATCTCAGGAGGAACAGTCACAGGGGCAATACATGCAGAGGATCTGGTAGATTACATTAGAAGTATTTCCTACCTCCAAGTGATCTTTGCAATGCATAATTTGTCCTTGTATGGTAGCCTCTAGGCAGTGTGCAATGCCCACTTTCAGTTCTTGGAAGCTGCATTCTACTGCTTCCAAAATGTTTTTGATGAATGACAGGGTGATTACTATCCTGGGACACCTATATTTGCCTTTTTCCCCGGTTTAATATTGTCAAAGAAGAGCTAGCAGAAAGGAAGAAACAGAGAAATGTTGATACAGAAGAATGGACCACCAAGCTGGGTGTCAGACCAGTGTATCTGCCATTCTCCAATGGAAGAAAAGGGGTGGAGGCATTGGATTTGATACATGTAATTCTTTTCCTCTCTATGTAGCCTAAGTATCCTATTTCTTACCTTGTCTTTTGTATAACCTTTTACACAATTTGTAAGTGTTGCCTGGCACTCCAGATGCCTAGAAAATTTTCCCCTCTTGGGGAGATGCAAGGGGCCTTGTGGATTGCAGTGCCAGGAAATAGCCCTGAGAAACTTTCATCTGCTTTCTCAGAGACACTGGTATAATAACTTCTTCACACCTGCGGATTGGTGGAATCCACATCAGGCTGTTGGGTTTCTAACTCCTTTATCCTGGTTGCATGCTCTGAAGGACCTCAGATCTTGCTTTGAATTTTGACTTGCTTTTATCTCCCTTCAATGAAAAAATTCCTTTTGAAATACAATGTTTTCAAGAGTTTATACTTATTTTTTGAAGGGGGGAGAGGCTGGTCATTATACTGGGTTCTGCTAACAGCTCTCTCTGCTAAAAAGAGGAAGGCATAAGCTCTGTCCATTGGAAGCTCACAGCCTATTTAATTATATTTGTATCCAGCATTGGGGAATAGGGAAGAGGGAGACTGAGCACAGTTAGAAAATATATATGTCAAATAAATCATGCCCCGGAACTGTTTCCTTCAGTTTTATTCAACACATTTTCTTTCCTCCCAGGTATTTCCAGAAATGCAGCATGCATCTGTTCAAACCAAGTTAGTTGAGCAAATCGTTGGCATATTTGGGAGGAAGGAATAATAGCTCATCTTAAAATCCAGAAGGACCAATTCGCACATGATGGAAGCTTGTAACAAATGGGAATATGAAGAAGAAATGCTTTCTCAGTAAGGGGGAAAAAAGATATATGCATGAAATGCCGATTTTGCATTTGCTTTGCATCTGTCAGCAAAGGAAATACCCAGAGAAAGTTAGAGAAATTTGCAGGGAGCCAGCAAAAAGCTTCTAAAGTTTTTTAAAAAAATGCTGGATGAACAAAATGGAAACAAAGTAAGTATGAACTGTATGAATAACTGGAGGAGTGGGGGAGAAGTAACAGAATTAACAGGCAAGGGAAATTTAATGCTCTGAAGGAGAAAATTCTGGTGTGATATTGAGATGGTAACATTGTAATTAATACCTGCTCTTTATCTAGCATTTCTTCTTTTTTAGCCTTGCATTTTTTAAAAAAGTTTTTAAAATACTTTATTTTTATTTATTTTTTTAGACAATTTATATAGTGGCATTTGCACAACTTATGCCCAACAACTTTAACATCGTTTCCCAATAGCAATAGCAAGAGCACTTAGACTTATACACCGATTCACATTGCTTCACAGCCCTCTCTAAGCAATTTACAGAGTCAGCCTATTGCCACCGAGTCCTCATTTTACTGACCTTGGAAGGATGCAAGGCTGAGTCAACCTCGAGACTCCAACTGCTGAACTGCAAGCAGCTGGAAGTCAGCAAAAGTAGCCGCAGTACTGCATTCTAACCACTGTGCCACCATGGCTCAGAAAGCCAAATGGATGACCGAATGCCCAGAATTAGGAAGACATATCCATGACCCCACATAAATAGTGCCAGGCTTTGAACTACCACATCAGCAATGGACAATCCTGAATAAGTTTTGCACCCCACACAGCATCTGCCACAATTCTCTGTATAAATGGGGCATAGTATTTTCCTGTCAGTGAAACTGCAGCATCTCACATCAAACTGTAGATCACAATGTATCCCTCTGTCAGCTGAGGACTTACAGAGGGGTAGAATCAAGATCACATGAAGTGTTAATAGTAAGACCACTGTTGAAATACTGCATCCAGTGTTGGTGTCCGCAATGTAGATGATGAGACTCTAGAAAGAGTGCAGAAAAGAGCAACAAAGATAATTAAGGGACTGGATGCTAAAACATATAAAGAACATTTGCTGAAATTGGCTATGCCTAGTTTAATTAAAGGAAGGACTAGAGGTGAGATGATAGAAGTGTTCCAATATCTCAGGGGCTACCCCAAAGAAGAGGGAGTCAAGCTATTCTCCAAAGCACCTGTAGGCAGGACAAGAAGCAATGGGTGGAAACTACTCAAGGAAAAGAGCAACCTAGAAATAAGGGGAAATTTATTGACAGTGAGAACAATTAATTAATCTGTGGAACAAGTTGCCTCCAGAAGTTGTGGGTGTTTTCAAGAAGAGATTGGACAGCCATTTATTTGTTGCTGATCTTTTTAAGGTTTACATTTTATTGTGTCCTACTAATCCGGGGGTGGGATTCTACCTGGTTGACCCGTTCTATAGAACCGGTTGTTACAATTTTGTGCAGTTAGGAGAACTGGCAAATCACACCACTGGCTGGCCCTGCCCTGCCAACTCACTCCTTACCTGGCATGCATCCCATCCAACTTGCCTGCCTTGTGCCTTCGCCTAATTTTTAGTTAGTTCCTATTTTTCCTTTTTTCCCAGCAACCATTAGCTATTCTGATGATCAGCTATGACAGGAGATTTCGATTAGCTAGAAAACAGGAAATTGTTGGATTTCTTGCTTTCTAGCTAATCTAAAAGCAGAGCTGAATCTTCCTTAGGACTGAAGCTTCTATTTTTCAGTGCAGACTCAGGAAGCAGACTGCAGAAAGATAGATCTCTGAGTGAATCAATCTGCCTGCCTGCTTTGCCTGATTTTGAGTAAAAGTTGCTCTTTTTAAATAAAAAGTTAGATAATTACATAAATATTTATAATATTTACATACAAGCCATGCACAGCCAGTCACGTGACCACCAAGCCATGCCCAGTCAGAAAGCCATGCCCACCCAGTCACATGACCACCAATCCACAACCACAAATTAGGCCACACCCACAGAACCCTTTGTTAAGAAATTTGAATCCCACCCCTATACTAATCTAGATGAAATATTAATAGAAATTGATAGTCCATTTATGATATGTCATATTCTAAATAAATCTGAAAAGCAACTGGTTTCTTATACAACAGTTGGAAAATGCAAACTAGCATAATTTATTTTGAGTATCCGATTGAAGATTTTTTTTTCAACCTCTCTCTTGATTATTGCACCAGGAATGTATATTCCTAACTGAAACTTCTCTCTTTAATTGTCCTCTTGAGTTTTTCTTGTGCTCTAGCTGTTTTGTATGTTTCTGGAGATTGTTATTTAAGTATGTGAGGACTCCAAGAAGAAAACATGATTTTTGAATATATCATGCTGAGGATACAAAGACTCCTCAACAGAAGGATTCTACTTTCAGTCCACTTAGCAGAAGTCTAACATGCTGGATAACATCTTGTATTGTTTGGATTGCATCCATCATTAAGCATAAATGAGAATAAAAGTCTGCAATGTACAAATGTTCAAATGCCAAATGGAAATTTATATGGGGAATCAGTCACCATCTGGAACTCGGTGTGCTAGGAAAAATGTCCTTGCTTATCAAACTGTAATTCTTCCACATCAGGATTTAAATGCTGATTAAACTGCAACACATTTCAATTCATGGAAGTGTCTTTAGGGTACCTATGGGCAGAATAGCCAAGACACAAATATTCTAAAACCATTTTCCCTTATGGAACAAAAGAATTTTTTAAAAAGAAATTCTGAACAACGATACATGCTATGCATTCATAGATAGACAGATGACAGCCAATGTGGTGTAGTGTTTAAGCAACTCGACTAGGAGTTGCAAAAATTCTGGTTCTAGACCTCCCCTTAGGTAACTTTGGACCAACCACTTTCTTTCAACTTAAGCTGAAACTTCAAGAATCATCTATTTATCAATCTGCATTGGATCAACCTGGTAAATTATGCTCTATGGCCTTCAGAAAAGAGGTTTTTCTCCTGCAGTGAATTGATTCAGACTCACACTTTAACTAGAAATAACGGGGCATATTTACATAACACTATATACATTACAACTGTTCCTTGTTTTATACGATCAGTATAGATGGTCCAGGTAGACCTATCTTCCTTCCAACCAATAACATCTCACTGTGTGACATCCTCACATTCAACTCAGCTGCCTTGGTCGTAGCTTGAAGCAATGGGGAGAGGTCTATATGCTTAAAAGGAATTAATGTGCTTTTCTGATTGTTAAGATGGAAGCAGGGATGGGATCCGACCAGGGTAACTACTGGTTCGATGATTTTACATTGTGCGCAGCATTTGAAACAGCACTTTTTTTCCTGCTTTTTCAACCGCAGCTGTGTCATGCAAAGCAGCTGCAGTTGAAAACACAGGAAATAAAGGTCAGGTAAGAGCCCGGGTGGACGGGTGGGCCAAACCAGCAGCAGACATAGAATTGGTTTTATGTATGCTCTCTGTTTGCTGCTTTTCAGAGCAACCAGTTCTACAGAAGTGGACAGAACCGGTAGAATCCCACCACTGGATGGAAGAAGGGACATATTTCTGGCTTTCACATAGTACTAGAAAACCTCCAGTATCCCTTCCAACTCTGTTATTCTGTTATTCTGTCTCCTTTGGGTGAATCTCATAACTGTTACTCCTCATCACCAGTAGCTCTGAAAAAGTTATCCATCTCTATACTGTAATCTGTGATACTTCATTCTCTGCTCCCTCAACTTCACAACTTCAAAAGATCCCTCTGACCAACCCTGACAGGGTAAGCTACTAGTATGTAAAAAGAGAGCAAACCCTATTCCCTTCTAGCCAATAGTGAAATGCTACCGATTTGGCTCAGTTCACTTGAACTGGTAGTAAAAAAAAAAAAGCTCTAACAAAGAAGAGAAAAACACAGGCTCGGCCCTCCCATCTGCCCCTGTGCTTCCCTGTTCTTTATCCTCGCCACTGATTGGCACAGCAGAGCCTCAGCTGGTCTTTGGAAAGCTGCACACCTGTGCTTGTTAGCTGCGCATGCACATGTGTGAAGTGCACAATCACTGAATTGGTAGTGAAACTGGTAGAATCCCACCACTGTTTCTAGCACTGATGACATTATCGAGTTTTGTAATAAAGCCTCTGCAAGAAAACCACCACGTTCAGAAGAGCACCAAGGCCCCCACTTCAATTTGCATAGGAGATGAAAATTGTATATTTATGTACATGTATAAACACACACACACACAGTGCTGATTGTAGATACACAGGCATCCACTACACAAATGAAGATGAGGTTGTTAAAGATTTAGTTACTCTCTCTCCAACTGTTTGCTTCTTATTTAAAGCTTATGATTACATGTTACATCATACTGGAAATATTTCACAGCTATGCTCTCTGAAATCCTTTAAGTGCAAATGATGGGTCTGTGAGCTTCCCCACTTCCAATTGAAGAGTGTAACATTTAGTACATATTGCACAATTTTGCAAACTGCAGCAGATAAGGAGGCTGTGAATAAAGGAAATGTGTGTAGTGTTTGTTTTCATGATGATGGACATTTTCAATTCACTTGGACAAATGTAGAACAGAGAAGGAAACAATTTCTCAGCTTTGTCAAGAAAGCCTGCAAAAGACTGGATTGTTTTGCACCCCAATATTTGAAAATAGAGCAAAGGAAGGATTTCATTTAACCATAGCTTACCCATGTCATTTGTCATTAAAAGAAAAACAGTGCCCAGCCAAGTACTGGAAAAATCCATCAGATCTCAGCTGCTTCATCTTGTTGACATTGTTGGAAATACTGACATGTTATGTCTCCCCTTTAATTTCAGGCGAGCAAAACAAAAAGCAGCCGTTTCAGAATGAATTCAAATCAAAAACAAACCCCCACAAAAGAACGGTTGGAGTAAATTCCAATATACAGCAATAAATCCTCACTCTGTCCGGCAACCTTGGCGTGGCAGTAAATCTCAAGCCTCAGAAAATTTGCTGCATGTCTTCACTCCCAATTAGTTACTTTGCTTCTGGCGAATTCCACCAGCCCAGCCGTGTCCTTTTATTCAGTTAAAAAGCATGCTAATTTCCCTAACTATTGACAAGCTCTACGCTTCCTTTCTAACTGGGTTTGTCTTCTTAGCCTCCTTCTGTTTCTTACGTCTAACCATAAGTTTTCCAAATTCTCATCTCCGCTGGAAAACTCTCTCCTGCCTTCCCTGTCAGCCATTCCCGGCTGCTGATCAGATAAAGAACCAGAGGAGGTCGAAGGTCCTGACAACTCTATTATTTCAGGTCTATCTTCCCTTGTTACATCCATCTCCTCATCCTGGTTACTATCCCAATCACTAAGCAATGCCGGATCATATTTTGCTGCCATGTCCTCATCACTTGAACTCATATCTGCCACAGGAGCAGAATCCAAACCCAGAGCCACAACACTGACATATTGACACAACAGCATCCTTCCATGCAGAGTTGAAGGGTTGTGATGGAGACAAGCATTGCCATCTTTTTCACAATGGACATCTAATGACATTGGGTTGTTATCTCCTCATTTCAGTGCATCCTATTTTTATATAGTTTTTTTTCAAAGAGTTAAAATGAACACTATACTAGAAAAGAAAAGGTGATTGTGATTTTTTTGAATCCAAGCTCCCAGCCACTATAAATCATTCCAGTTTGATTTACTACTTTAAATTGATGAATGGATGAAAAATGGAGCCAGAGTAATCTTTTGGCACAACTTTAGTATGAACTGATAGGAATACAAATGTATATTCAGAATTCACCACAATCATTATCTGTAATTGTTGGTGAATTAGAGCTTGACAATATCTCCACAGCTTAGTAACAGCTTAGTAACCACAGCTTACTAAGGACATATTTCTTAAGCAGCAATTTTCTCTTTGTTCTTCTCTTTTGTAAGAATTTATGATCATGCCTTTCCTTCCTTAAGATGTGAAGCACATTACACTTTATTGTCTAAAACAGGGGTGTTAAACACGAGGTCTGTGGACTGGATCCAGGACATGATGTGGTTGGATCCATCCCATGAAGCTGTCCTGAAAAATGTAAGGGGGTGGCCCACATCACTTTAGCCCTGTCTACCCACATTGCTTCGGCCCAGTCTACCTGCATCGTTTGAAGTTTTCTTGTCAAAGTTTTTCAGAAATTGTCCCTGCCTCCTCCCTAAGGCTTGATAGGACATTACTGAACCAAGGTGTAAACTTGTAAAACATTCCTATGCTTGCTTCCAAGTTGCCATGATAAAGAGAAGGGGAAAGACCTGAAGGAGCATATGGCAAATAAAACATTCCAAGCTTATCTCACAAAGATTGTAACTTAGGGAACTGGGTGTTCTGCCCAGGAAAAAAAATTATTGGAGACTGTGAGTGATGACATCCAGCCCACAAATGTGTTTCATTGGAGAAGCTGAATTATGATACACCCAGGGGGGTGGGGGAAGACAAGGTCATAGGTAATTGTAATTTACCAGAGTTGTCTCAGAGTTTGTCTCAGAGTTGACTTCATACAGGTCATGATAGCATGTTGATCCTGATAAATCTTTTGAAATTTTTTTGAAGCTTGGCTCAAAGCTTATGATTTAATTAGGATGATCATCGGAATGCTGACAGCAAGGTCACTATGTTGACTTTGTGCCTAAGGCAGAACTAGAACTCATTGTGTCCTGGTTTCTAGCCTTGTACCTTAACCATTAGACCAGGGGTGTCAAATACCAGTCCTGTGGGATGGATCCAGTCCATGATATGGTCATATTCAGCCCATGGGGCTGTCCTGGAAAATATAAGGGACTGGCCCGTGTGTCTTTGGCCTAGTCTACCCAATGCAAAGAGGAAACATGCCAGCAGTAGCACCACAGCAGTGGGGAGTGGTGTCAAGCTGGACATGCCCACCTAGTAAGCCACACCCACCCAGTTGGCCATGCCCACTGAGCCTCCTGAAGTCAACTACAGCCCTGATGTGGCCCTCAATGAAATTGAATTTGACCTCTCTGGAGTATAATATCCTCACCCTGCGGTCCCACACCAAACTGTAGATGACATTGTGACCGGCAGTAAGCTTATACCAATTTAGGATTCGATTTTTTTTTTTTAATATAAACAATGCTCCATTTCAATGGTTAGATATCCTAGACCTTGATACTTGAATACAGGTATTTTTTGGACAATTATATTTTATTGGGTTCTACTAATCTAGTCAAAATGTTAATTTATTTTGCTAGTCCATGTATCATAACATGGACACATTAAATAAAATAATCCTGTACATTAGTCTAGTTTTTACGGGGTGACGGTAACCCTAGCATAGAGGTAGTAGAACTTGAATTAAATCTATAAGATTCAGGATTCCTAGTCCTTGTTTCCTTGTTACTACTGTAAAGGGAAAAGAGACATATAAGAAAACATTGCAATGATTTTTTTTCCCCTTATCTGAATTAAGTAAAAAATAAACTGAAAGAAATCCCCAATGAAAAATGAAAGTTTCCAGTGTCAATCTAGTGTTATGTTTAAAGGGTTTCTTTGGTTGATTGACATCTTTAAAACCAATTCAGTATTGCCCAAGGAAGCATGGAGAAATCAAACCTCATTGTAGACGATCACTTTTCACTGTTTGAAATGGCGTCTAAGCACACCAGAGGGACTTCCCTCTTCTCATCCCTTTTGGAGGCTAAGGAAGCATTGTCACTGAGCAGCTGTACACATTCATTTTCGGAGACACTGTTTAATCCCCTTCTTGACATGATGCTTTGCTATTGGTTGCATCCCCTCTCAAACTGTCATTGGGTGTTTGCTCTAATTGTTATAAATGGTAAAAATAGAAAACATGATGTTTTTGCCAGATTGAAATAGAGTCAATCAAAAGAAACCCTCAGAGAACTTGAGGTGTTGTGATATCAGGAACACTGACAAGGAACACCAAGAGACTTCACACTATCTGCCATCATCAGGCTTCTGTATAGTGTTCGTCTGTGAGTCAGACTTTTGCAGTTGTTTCAGATTTGAATTTGGGGCAGCCTATTGCTGTGCCAGAATGGGTTTTTCTTCATCCTGATTGGTTGGGAGTCTTGGTCTGTGTTTATTGGTCTTGGAGTTTGCTGTGTTCCACTTGATTGGTGTTTCTAATATCTTCTGTCTGTTTTTTGGCTCTTTTTGTATCTTGATTGGCTGGCAACATCGTGTTCCTGTATTGGAGGCCTTTAGTGCAGTTTGGCTCTGAGTAAATGGACGGCTATCATTTGTTAGGAAGCTGGGTTTCATCTGGGTGCCTGGTTGGGGTGTGTTTGAGCTGGAGGTATCAGGGGGGATCTGTTTGTGCCCAGGTGTTTTCCTGGCTAGTGGTGTGGAGATTTTTTTGTTTGTCAATGCAGGCTTCCAAATAATTGACAGTCTGGTGGAATCATCTCTTTCAGATCTTTTTTCAATCTCTATGGCTTCTCTGATGATTTTGTGGCTGGGGTTTTCTATAGTGGCTAGGGTTTGGGTGCCATTGAAGTTAATGGTATGACATGTGGCTTTCATGTGTTGGACTAGTGAGGAAGTGTGCTCCAGCTTTTTTTTACTGCATTTTTGTGTTCATCCAAGCGGGTACTAATTCATCTATTGGTCTGTCCAATGTATGTGGCCGGGCATGATGCACAAGGGACTTTGTACATGCCTTGGTTTTCCAGGTCAATTTTTCTGTCTGTTTTGAAGGCAGTCTTGATGTGATGCCTGTGTAGTATCTTACTGATTTTGTCTGTAGTACCTCTTATGCAGGGCAGGACAGCTGTTCCATAGGTCTGTTCATCTTCTAGTTCTCCATTATGTCTCAGTGTGCTTTTGTGGATCAAGCTGGTGATTTTGCTTTTGTGGAAGCCCATGGCTGTCAGTACTTTAGTCAGGGTGCATAGTTCAGTCTTTATGTGTGTCTTTTCTGCCAGGTGTTTGGTTCTAGCAATTAGTGTTTTGGCCACAGAGTTTATCTGTGCTAGGTGGTGGTGGGATTGGGCGTTGAGGTAGCGGTTGGTGTTTGTTTTCTTCTGGTATACGGTGTGTCCTAGTGTGCCATCTGTTTGGTTTTTTTTTTTTTTTTTGTAGATTAGTACATCTAGGAATGATAGTTGTTTGTTTGTTTCCATTTCCATGGTGAACTTGATTTTGGGGTGTGTGCTATTTAAGTGTGTTGGGAAATTGTTTAGGTTTTCTTTTCCATGGGGCCAAATCAAGAATGTGTCATCAATGTATCTTAACCATAGTTTGGGTTTGTGGATGGCATTGGCCAGGGCTCTGGATTCGAATTCTTCCATGAACAGGTTTGCAATGATGGGTGACAGTGGTGATCCCATAGGGGCTCCTTCAATTTGTTTGTATCTTTGTCCTTTGTATATGAAATACGTGTTGGTTAAGCAGTGTTCTGTTCATTCCATGAGGTGTTTAGCTGGTTGGTATTTATTTTTGATGATTTCAAGAGTTTCTTTTATTGGGACTTGAGTGAATAGTGAAACCCGATAAAATCAAGTCCCGATAAAAGAAATTCTTAAAAGACACAGAGACACAGAGAGAGAGGCACACAGAGAGAAAGAGACAGAGACAGAATCAGAGAGACGGGGCAGAGGCACAGGCAGAGAGACAGAGAGAGAAAGAGAGAGGCAGACAGAGACATGATATAGATATAGATAGATATATCCTACAAAATATAACAGGATTATTTTGTTATAACATCAAATAAACATTACTTTATTTTCTAAAGTTTGGAGTTGTTTTTAAGAGGCACACTTTACATATATTGCTTCCCACTCACCCGATGAACTGATTTGAAGGAGAAGTTGCATTGAAAACATTGACTTGTCTGTGACTTCAATAACAATGAGACAGTGAATCAGTGGCACCAATAATGTGCTGTGATGAAAGCACCTTGAGTGAATTGGAATCTTGAGTGTGTTTTATGTGACTCCCATACTTTTATTATAATTCTGCTTTGTTGCAATTACCCAGGAACTAAACAGGTCTATTGCTGAAATGCGTCTTGCTAGTCTATTTAAAAACTGCCTATAATAAGCTCTCTGAGGGAAATTGGAAGTTATGAAATATAAAATTAGATAGACAGATGATAGATAGATAGATAGATAGATAGATAGATAGATAGATAGATAGATAGATAGATAGATAGATGATAGGCAGGCAGGCAGGCAGATCAAAAATAGATCATAGATCATTGATATATAGTATATTGTATGTATGTATCTTTTCTTTTATGTACACTGAGAGCATTTTCACCAAGACAAATTCCTTGTGTGTCCATTCACAATTGGCCAATAAAGAATTCTAATTAATTCCAATAGATGGATGAATGGATGAGAGAGAGAGAGAGAGATAATCAATAAAATAGATAGATTAGATAGATAGATAGATAAATAGATAGATAGATAGATAGATAGATAGATAGATAGATAGATAGATAGATAGATAAGAGAGAGAAAAGTGAGAGAGGTGAGAGAGAGCAAAAGAGCGATGATAGATGATAGATGACAAATAAGAGAGATAGAGACTTTCTAGAGAATATTTGAGGCTATTTGAGAGTTACAGTCACTGAAATTCTCCATGTACACTGAGCTATTGTAAGTAATTTATACAACATGCAGTTAATCAAGTTAAAAATATTGTTTCCCGCATTGTTACTGGATGTGACTGAGATGCAGTTCTCAAATTCATGAAGTCACTTTGAGCCAGTCTTTCACATTCAACCCATCTTATCACACAATGTTGTTAGGGAAGGGGAAAAAATAGGACGAAAGAATGGCATGTGCTTCATTTGAAAAGTGGAATATAAATCTAAGAAATAAAGAGATGACTCTTGGGACTTAGATTGTTCCCCAGGCATTTGTGCAACAAGAAATGGAAAGGAATGGAAAGGCAAAAAGTTCCCTTTATGCTCCAGATACCCAAAATATTGGGTCAAAATATTTCAAAAATATTGAAAAAGAGAAGTATTCTCTGGAGGAGAGCCTCAGAAATGTAATTTCTGCAAAGGCAGGTCCCAAAATAGTGGAATGCTGGGTAAGGAAGATAGCGCACACAATGAAGAATCGAAAAGACTGTGTAACCAAACACTTTGAAGACTGCCGAGCTAAAAGATAATACACAGAAAGGAGATGGACAGAGCATGAAACAACCCAGTGGAGGAACAAAAGAAATGGGAGGAAAGTTGTAAAAGCCTTGCAAAAAAATGGGCTACAAGAGACGAGAGGACAGAAGAAAGACAAGGAAAAAAAGATGCTTCCGCAAAGAACACTGGGTGTACGAGAGAATCGAAAGAGCTGGTGAGACAACTATATTCAGCTTTGCATTCAGAATCTTCCAGGGATGCCAGGAAATAAATTAACTGTGTTATCTCAGGAAGGAGGAGGAGGGGGGGAAAATAGTTCAGCAAAATGAAAAGGCTCTCAAAGAATGGCTGATACAAATCAGGCCCATTGAAAATGCCTGAAAAGGAAAGTTTGGTAAGAGATCAGAATAGTGGAAAGTCAGCATTTCTTTGTCCGACAATAGAAAAGAGGTAGAGAAAGCCTATAGATCTCAAACAGCAGTTGGGCTTCCAATATGCATTGCAAAGGGTGGCAGAAACACGTGTTTCTCTTGCCTGTGATCAATTTATTGGGGAGCTGCAAGAGTAACGCTGAAAGCTGGATCTTTTTGACTTCCATCGTACGAAAAACACACATTCCCCGATGCCGTGTATAGTTTGAGAGCCTACACCAGGGGTCTTCAAAGTTGGCACGTTTAAGACTTGTGGACTTCAACTCCCAGAATTCCTTTTCCAGTCATGTTAGCTCAGGAAGTTCACAAGCCTTAAGCTTGCCAAGTTTGAAGACCTTTGCCCTACAGAGTACAACATAGAATGTCAGAGTGTTTGGTAGGGACCTTGGAGATCTACTAGCCCACCCCCCACCCCCCATTCGAGCAGGAGACCTATATCATTTCAGGCAAATGGCTGTCCAGTCTCTTCTTAAAAGTCTTGCCGTTTTCTCCAGAAATTTCCAGCAAACAAAAACTTAGCCTTTTCACAATCAAGTTTTGTAACTGCATCTGTTGCTACAGAAAATGCCACCTGCAGCTGATTTGGTTTCAGTTTGGAATTGAAACCTATATATTTAAAATATAAATAACCTTAAATAAAGCAGAGCTGGGTGATTACACCGTAACTTCTCAACCTATTATACTAATTTACTGGAAGTAATGTCCGATTATTTACTACTAACATATGATAATGGTCTTAGAAAGGCTTTGTAAAAAAAGATTCTAAAACACCACATGTGACTTCATGGTCTCCATAATGATTGTGGCTTGTTATGCCTGACTCATGTTGGACCTTCCTTACTTCCTCCCTCCCTCCCTCCTTCCTTTCTCACTTCCTCCCCCCTTCCTCCCCCGTCCCTCCCTTCCTTCCTCCCTCCCTCCCTTCTTCCTTCCTTCCTTCCCTATTCAAATTATTTCAGCCTCCAAAACAATTGGATTTCAATATTATAACAAAAAGTGAATATTACCCTCTTTTAGGGACCGAAAAGAGATAGTTAGAAGAAGAGTTATGCCTTACACAGGATTTTAAAAAATAAGCTATGTAGTAAATAAATAGAATACAGCTACAATAGCATCGTATACTGCCATACATTTGTTTCTTTATAATCATCTTTTACTATCAGAAATGTTACTATCTTCTTTTACCTTTAGAAGTTGTGGTTGCTCAATCACTTGACGTTTTTAACAAGAGGATTGGACAGTCATTTGTCTGAAATGCTTTAGGATTGACCACAGGGTTGGACTAGAAAACTTCCAAGGTCCCTTCCAACTTTGTTGTTTTGGGTCTATCTGTTGTTTGCAGACTGATACCTATACCGGCAAAAGGGGGAAACACAAGCCAGATGATAAATATAAGCTAGCAGTGTGCAGCAGCCGCCAAAAAAGTTAATGTAATCCTAAATTGCACTAACAGAGGGATACAATCAAGGTCAAGGAAGGTACTAATGCCAGTCTATAAAACCTTAGTAAGACCACACCTAGAGTACTGCATCCAGTTTTGGTCACTACACCTTAAAAAAGATGTTGAGACTCTAGAAAGAGTGCAGAGAAGAGCAACCAGGATTAGGGGACTGGAAGCTAAAACATATAATGAACGGTTGCAGGAACTGGGCTTGGCTAGTCTAGTAAAGAGAAGGAGGAGGAGACATGATAGCAGTGGTCCAATATCTGAGAGGCTACCACAGAGAGGAAGAGGTCAAGCTATTTTCCAAAGCACCTGAAGGCCAGAGAAGGAATAATGAATGGAAACTGAAGGAGAGATTTAACTTGGAAATAAGGAGAAACTTTCTGGCAGTGAGAACAATCAAATAATGAAACAGAAGTTGCCTTCAGAAGTTGTGGGAGCTTCATCACTTGAGACTTTCAAGAAGAGATTGGACTCCCATCTGTCAGAAATCGTGTAGGGTCTCCTGCTTGACCTAAAAGGTCCCTTCCAACTCTGATTATCTGTTATCTATTAAAACTGTGAAAAATGAACACCGAGCAGTTAAATCTATACTTCGAGGAGAAACAAAATGTCACCAGATCTCCACAAATAGCTACTGTACCTGCTTTGTCTGCTGCCTTTTTCTCTTCTCTGTCTGTGGCTGTCAAAATGGAAGCCCTTGAGGGAGCAACCCTCCATATGTTGGCTAAAATGAAAGACCCCTCAGAATGTCCAAATGTCCATAAAAAGTCATGTGGGGCTCTAATTTCAGCTGCCAACAGTACCCGGTGCTGGAACTGCCCGTTTCTGGCACCGTTTGGAAACAATGGGAAAACACAAAAGCTCAAACTGTCAACACCTCTGTGTGTGAGCAGATGCTGGGGCGGGGGGAGGGCTCAATAGAGCTAAAACTCAATGGGAGGAAAGCTTCAGCTGTCAACAATCCTTGTGGAAGCAGATGCTCTATTTTTTGGCAGGGCTTAAATGAAGTAATAAACCAGATTTGGACTCTCTTTTTAACCCCTTGGCAAGGCAACAGGTGCTGTTTATTTGGCACGTGGTTTGAATATTGAAATCACCAAATACTAAGCTGAAAAGTGTAGGCCTAACTGTAATGCAAACACATCCGTATGTTTTCATATGCACAATTCTTGATAAGTTATTTAAGAAGTTCTCAGATGCTTATGAAGCTATTTCTCATTGCTTTTACACATTATAATTTTTTTTTGCTTGTTCGGTTGCTTCTGTTCCTTGCCTTGAAAAGAGATATTCTGAAAAGCAAAGGGTTGTTGTTGTTGTTGTTGTTATTGTTGTTGTTTTGCTTTGTCTGGATTATCTCATAAACCACATCTCCTAACCAATTTTTGTTGGCTTGCTCACAGATCACTGTAGAGTGGCGAGTTGGACTCTTTAAGACTTTGTATGATGGAAATGGAAAAGAAAACACCTCCAGCATTAACTGGAACATTCGAAACATTTAAGCTTAAATGATTCTTGGCAGAATGTTGCTTGCTGAATTCTTATGTTCACTTCCATAAGGCCATGCAAATTATATTGTCCTGCAACATGACACACATGTTTTCTCAACATGACACATGTTTTCTCAACACGACACACATGTATTCTCTTCTTAACTGATGATCGGTGAAGGGAAAAACTACATCCATGGCAATTGTTTGAAGACAAAAAAAATAATTTACACCAGACATTCTGAAGGGTAAAAGGAATGTTGCCTTGCGGTTTTCCATTCTCAATTACAGTTCTGCCCTTAACTTTTAATATGCCAACATCATTTCAAATTCAGATTAATTGAATCTGGAATGAAGGTCTAAATACAAGTCCGTTTAGAAAGACTTAGAAAGCAGATAGATAGATAGATAGATAGATAGATAGATAGATAGATAGATAGATAGATAGATAGATATAGATAGATAGATAGATAGATAGATAGATAGATAGATAGATAGATAGATAGATAGATAGATAGAAGCAGAAAGTTTTAAAGCATATTCGCACTTTTCAAAATGAATCCATAAACAATAAGGCTCTGTTTTGTACAAAACTCCAAATTAACAGTTTCATCTTAACATTTTTGTAAAGAGTATTAATAATTTGTAATTTAGTGATAATAGCTATTAATTAGCATGGGGTCAGGGAGGAAAAACCCTTTACATTGAAAATACCAACAGATACTATTTATTGGAAATAGTGTTATTTTTTTTCCTTGAGATCATTCTTATATAAAAGTTATATTGCACATCAAACACAGATGGATATAAAATCTGTGAAATTTAGTGATTCATCTTAAACTTTGGGACAGCTACGTGATATGTTTTTTTAACATATTTTAATGGAATCGTGTTTTATACATTAAGCACAGTACTACGACAGTGTTGTAAAATGATAATGTAGAAACAGGAAGGGGGTACATTTATAATTTATTAATCATTTGGAAATTCTGAGCTTTCTGCTGGCACTTATTACTTAATAAGGGGGTGAAGAAGATCTTAAAACTAAAAGACATAAAGGATGTCTTATAGTCATTGCACTATAGTTGTCATTCCTCAAAACGGGAAAGTTCATCTAATCTTTGGCATTAGTGTAAAACATTAAATAAACTTTCCTGTTAGGAGTACTAGGAAGCTGGCTGTGTAGTTCAATCAACATACCACTTAATATCTTTTACTTATAAAATTTGCACGGCATATGTAAACATGCTTAATTAACCTCTAGGTACTATTTGCTGAAAAGAACAGTCTTTTAAAGAAGAAATAAGGTATATGAACAAGGAGGAGGCAATTAATCAAAGCCTTGAGTCAGGGGTGTCAAACTCAAGGCCCAGGGCCCAGATCTGGCCCGTGGGGGTGGGTTAGATTTGGCTGTGGGGCTGCCCTGGAAACAGCAAAGGATCAGGCCATGGTGCCTCTGCCAAAGAAAACGGAGCTCATAAAGGCCATGCGTGGCCTCCCCGAGTTCTGTTTTCTTGGGCAGAGAGTCTCAGGAGGCCATCCCAGCCAAAAACGGAGCTCGCTTGGGTCTTGTGTGGCCCTCCCTGAGCTCCATTTTCATTGACAGAGGGTTGCAGGAGGCTGTTGCAGCTGAAAATAGAGCTTGGGAGACCGTTTTCGCTGGCAGAGAGCTCAGGCCACCATAGGCACCCCCTTCCCAAGTGACATGCTGGCCATGCCCACCCCATCCACACCTACCCTGGCCCCCTAAATTCAAACACAACCCTGATGTGTCCCTCAATGAAATCCAAATTTGACACCCCTGCCATAGGCTTACCTTTGCTGATTATTTCCTCTTCCTTCTCATTCAGGTTTTCTTCCCTGTTGAAAACAGATGGTTCCTGTTCCAAATACAATATTGTTTTCAAGAGGAGAAACAATGAATCACATGTCCACAAATCAGGTTCCCATAGTGCACTGGGAAGAGACATTATCCCTTAAACAATGTATTTCAAGAGTATTACTTTAGCAATAGTACTTAGACTTATATAATGCTTCATAGTGCTTTACAGCTTTCTCTAAGTGGTTTACAGTGTCGGCATATTGCCCCCAATAATCTGAGTCCTCATTTTATCCACCTCGGAAGGAGGGAATGTTGAATCAACCTTGAGCCACTCAGAATCAAACTCCTGATGGTCAGCAGAATTAGCCTGCAATGCTGCATTCTGACCACTGCACCACCATGGCTCTTGCAGCACTTATAGCAGAAGGCCAGAATTATTACTGACATATGAGGGAAGATTGTAAGAGAGCAAAAACTACCTTGGCCAACCATATAATACATTTGTAGCCAAGCACAAAATATGGAGATATCTCTGCTTGTTTACAATCTTTGTTGCTAAACTACATCAATTATTTTATACATGTTTATGTAGCCTGAGTAATCCTATGGGAAATTAACCCTGATTGTTCTTTGTAAAGATAGATACTGAAGCTGTCAAATATTTGGGCCATCTAATAAGAAGAGAGGACTCATTGGAAAAGACTTCTTCTTCTTCTTCTTCTTCTTCTTCTTCTTCTTCTTCTTCTTCTTCTTCTTCTTCTTCTTCTTCTTCTTCTTCTTCTTCTTCTTCTTCTTCTTCTTCTTCTCCTCCTCCTCCTCCTCCTCCTCCTCCTCCTCCTCCTCCTCCTCCTCCTCCTCCTCCTCCTCCTCCTCCTCCTCCTCCCAGGTTCAGAGGCTGCTTTTCAGATCTTTGAATGCCACTTTGCACAATCGGCTTGCATATTTTTCTTGATGGTGTCTTGCCATCTGTTTTGGATGCTTGTGGAGTTGCCAGCCACTGACTTTTAATTGGAAGGCAGTCTTGGCAACAGTAAAAGGTAGTAATGGTCTCTAGATTTGTCCACACCAGCAGAGCCATCTTCGCGGTAATTGGTGCCACACCAAAATGCTATCCAATGATGTGATTTGTGATGTGATCATGAAGGGGTATGCCTGATAACCAACGGAGCATTCACATTTCCATGGCATGGAGAAAGCTTTTGGTCCGTTGCTGCTGCCCAGCATTCAGTGCCATACAGTGCAACAGGGAGGCTGCTGTCTTGTAAATTTTACATTTAAGATGGGTTGGCATTCATCTCTCACACAACACAACGGTGAGTTCTCGCCAATGCATCCAGGCTTCATTCACCCTTGTTCACATCTCACCATTGCCTTGGAGGTGGGATCCCAGATACTGAATAGTATCTATCTTCTTTAGGTTTTCTCCATTGATTTGAAGCATTCCAGGGGTGGTAACAGTCTCTAAGTACTCAGTTTTCTTGATGTTGGGGTGGAATCCGAAATGGTTGAGGCAATCATTTCATGTTTGAACTTGCTGCTGTAGTTTGCCTCTGGTGGAAAGACCCTGAAAAAGACCCTGATGTTGGGAAATGGCTCGTGTGAGGTGCTGTCACCAGGGTGGAGGGTGATTTTATTAGATTAATTTATCATATGACTTATTTTATCAGTTTTATTCTTTTTATATGAATTGTAAGCCTCCTTGAGTCGCCATGGGCAAATAGAGAGAAATATACAGTAAATTCCCTAAAGAAATAATAAAAATAGAAGGCAAAAGGAAAAGGGGGCAACAGAGGATGGGATGGTTAGATGGCATCATTGACACAATGAACATGAATTTGGGCAATACTGGCAGACAGCAGAAGACAGGGAGTCGAACTATGAATAATTCTCAAAAATATTAAATAATAGTATTTATGGACTATAAATACAGGGCCCAAAGAAACGTTATTTATGTTTAAATGAATTAATGGGAAAATGAGAAATGGATTATGAAAAGAGACTAGTGTCAACTCAAAAAACTATTTCTATGGTCTTTCTAGAGTTGCCGACAGAAAGGGACTGGGGAGCAGTGGGCAGCTTGCATTCCATAAATGTTTTCAAATATAGTTTCTAGGTGACTGAAGTTTCTGCCGTGCAAAATTCTAACTGGAGAGTATGATTGATGACTTTTGGCTATGGATGTATCCCATTGGAGCATATGAACCACCAGGGGGTGGGGAAAAACCAGGGTCAAGGGTGACAATGAATGATGTGTCTCAGAGTTAGCTACACCCAGACAATGCCAGCATGTTAACTCCCAATAAATCCTTTCTAAGTTTTGTAAGTTTGGCTCAAGTCTCATGATTTAAAGAGGGGTAACTGCCAGAGCCCTGACAATTAGCATTGTTGAAGTTGTGGAAATTGGAAGACTAGAACTACACATAACTATTTGTATTACTGTTGCTTAAAAAAGACATGACCCAGTCAATGCAATGTCCACAAAAGATGTATGTTTATATTGAAAAATAAAAGAAACCTTTTTGGAAAAAAAAACCCTGGAAGTCCTGGTTTTTTTATGGTCCATTGGTTTGCATGTCAGACACAACTTAGACAGTGAACAGCAACAAGCCTGAGTGCAAAGGATAAAAGTGAGCATTTAATAAGTGTTCTTTACTATCTTTACTATTTCTTATGGAAATGGTGCAATTATATACATCTATTACTGAATCTGCATGATAAAATCTCTGGGATGCCATAATGTTCTGGGTCAATAGGATCTTAGAGGTACTTTCAATTATAGTTTCACATCAAAATCTTTATTATAGACTTTAGGCCAGAAAACACAACATTAAAAATACATAAAACCTGTAACTAATTAAAGAAAAAAAAAGTTGAGCTAAACAGAATAAAATTACATAAAAGAAATCAAGTACCTGCCACATTAGATAACAATGGTAAAATCATTACTATTTTTCAGTAGGATAGATGGTGACCTCCCTTCCCCCCCCTCAAAAAAAAAAAAAATCATGCAATCTGGAAACATCCAGCAGAGTTCTGGTCAGGTAGAAGTGAGAGAGAAACATTTTATTTCAGCTTTTTAGTTTTATTAATTATAAATTTATGTCTTTTTATTGTAGTGTTTTCTGGCCTAAAGGTTGTAATAAAAGTTATGAATTGCAGTTTGGTTCTGTCAGTACCATAAAGTTCCTTTCTAATCAAAAACTCTTATTTTGTTACCTACCTGGTCTACCTAGGCAAGGCGACAGTTATTCATACAAATAAACTAACTGTCACCTTGCCTAGGTAGACCAGGTAGGTAACAAAATAAGAGAGCTGGAAGGAACCTTGGAGGTCTTTTAGTCCAACCTACTGCTCAAGAAGGAGACTCTATATCAGTGGCTCCTGCACCAAAAATTGTGCGTGCACTTGTACGCTCATATGCTGTTAAGTCTGGGTGGTGGGTCCCAAGGAGAGAGGAGACATCAATGTAGTGACAACAGCTCTTTATTGAATAACCAGATACTGAGACAAAAACCAAAGCCGCGGTAGCTCTTTTCATAGAGCTGGCTGTGGCTAGGCAGTCTATGGCAGGCATTTGAGCTTGCCGCACTTGGTTTTACCCAATTGTGGCAGCCGAATAAGAACCAATCAGAATGCTTCGTATCGTCCAATCATAGCACGGTTTTACCGGACCAATAGGAATTGCAGGCCTACAAGCCTGCTAGTATGGAACACCCCTCCCCTCTTGGTTCCGTCCAAAGGGCGGGGTAATGTAATCACGCAAGTAGGCGGGTCTTCGTATCTGCCTACTAGACTTGCGCAGTTCATAAAGTCTCTGTTCACCATCGGGTTTGGACGGGCTCCGCATCGCTCCCAAGCTGCTGTATGGAACCACCTGGAAAGGTGAGCTGGTCCTCTGGCTGCGACTCCCGCCTGGTGATTCCAGGTCGGTTGAGTCGTTTGCTCTGCTGTTCCCCCTTGGGCTTTCTGGGTTGGTGGAGCTTGTCCGGCTGCCGTTTCCAGGCGAAGTGCCCATCTGCCACGACTCCCTTCTTGCCGGTAAGTATTGTTGGTTTTTATTTAATGTCTGTGGGGGGTGTTCTATTTGTACCGGTATTTGTTCGGTTTCTGAGTTTGAGGTTTCCCCCCTTATGATTTCTTGGTTGGAGTCCATGAGGGGGAAAGTGGTCAGCCGGGATCTTAGCTGTCAATGTGCCGTTTCCATGACTTGCCATTGGTCTCGAGCTGGTAGGAATGAGGGGCCAGTGATTTGGGTGATTTTTGCAGGGATCCACAGTGGGTCCCCCGTAAAGTTTTTGGTGAATACAGCGTCTCCTACCTTGAATTCACGGTGCTTGCTGCTGGAACCAAGGGGTCAATATGGATGCGTGACCGAGGGCCTCTAGGTGTCTCCCATTCTAATGGTGGGGCTTTTGGGGGAGCCGAGTGAGTCTCCTGGCATCTGTTACAAGCGGTGACCCAGGTTTCAATTTGCTTGTCCATGCCCGGCCACCAAGCATAGCTCCTGGCCAGGGCTTTCATGCGCACAATACCGGGGTGCCCGTCATGCAGCAAGTCTAAAACTTTTTTTCTGTAGTGTCTCTGGTATCACTAACCGATCTCCCCACAACACGCAACTCTCTGTGAAAAGAGTTCAGTTTGCTGGTTTTTAAACGGTTTAAAAAGTTCGTTTGGCTCGGTTTCAGGCCATCCCCTTTCTACCCAGCTGAGAACTCGTGCCAAGCGTTTGTCCTTTTTAGTTTCGTGGGTGATGTCTTGCACAGTTACTGGTGGCATGGGAATTGTCTCAATTTGCAAGACTGGTAACATGGGTGCTGGGTCCTCTTGCAAATCTGACAAAGGGGAGCAGCTTAAGGCGTCGGTGTGGGAGATAGTCTTGCCAGGGCAATGTATCAATTTGTAATTGTAAGCGGCAAGGAATTCTTGTCATTTTAGGTGACAAGATGTGTGGAGTGGATTTGTCACCCGCCAACATGCCAAGTAGGGGCTTATGGTCCGTAATAATGGAAAATATCCTACCATAGATGTATTCATGGAATATCTTGACTGCCGAGACGATGGCAAGGGCTTCCTTGTCCAGCTGGCTACAGTTCCTCTATGGCTTGGACAAGGTTCAATGGGGGCTTCTGTTCCATTTGGTAAAACATGGCTCAGGATGGCACCAACCCCGAAAGGCGATGCGTCGCAAGTGACGGTCAGTGGTAGTGTCTCATTATATTGAATGATAACAGCGTCTGAAGTCAAAAGGTTTTTTATTTGGTGGAAAGCATGCTCTTCTCGCCATCCCCATATCCAGGAAGCCCTTTTATCAAGGAGTCAATGCAGTGGTTCTGCGACAGTCGCTTTCTGGGGTAAAAAGAAGTTATAGAAATTTGTAAGTCCGGGGTTACTGTTTAATCAAAGAGTTCCAATTAAGATATATCTTTCTTTAAAGTTCTAGGCAATCTCCTCCTTTTTCAAATTCTGCTCCAATTTTTTTTTTCCTCTCCCTTCCCACTTACAACAGCAATTTTCCTTTAGCCTTATCCTCCAGACCCATCAAGATCGGAGGCACCAAGATGGCTAGTGCGACAGGGATCGTGCAGGATCGTGAATCCCCACCGCCACCGAAGCCTGGCAAAGCCTGCTAGTATGGAACATATGCCATATATCCCAGAAGGCCATATGCTCCCCCTCAAACCCTCTGTGCATCTGTGTGCAATCCCCCCATGCCCCCACACCACCCCCTTACCTCCACTGTGCCTCCCAGCTAATATTCAGCCCATTTGAGGTCTTTTATTGGCCTCCCAGAGGCTTGAGGAAAGCTTTTGCAGCCTTTGCAGGCCAAAAAATGGGCCCATTTCGTCACTTCCGGTAATATAAGAAGTGATGAAACGGACCTATTTTTCAGGCTGCAAAGGCTTTCCTCAAGCCTCTGGGAGGCCAAAAAAGGCTCAAACAGGCCAAAAATCAGCTAGGAGGTAAGTGCATGTGCAGTGAGGTAAGTTTGCCTGCGGCTGGCTTGCCAGCACAAATGGCTCTGCATACCACCTATGGCATGCATACCATAGGTTTGCCATCATGGCCCTGTATCATTTCAGACAAGTAACTGTCCAACTTCTTCTTAAAAACATCCAGTGATGGAGTACCCGCAACTTCTGGAGACAAGCCATTTCGCTGGTTAATTGTTCTTTATGTCAGGAAATTTCTCCTTAGTTCTGGGTTGTATTTTCCCTTCATACACTTCCATCTATTACTTTTTGTCCTGCCTTCATGTGCTTTGGAAAACAGGATGACCCCTCTTCTTTGTGGCAACCCTTCAAATATTGGAGCACTGCTATCATGTCACCTCTAGTCCTTCTTTTCACTAGATTAGACATACCCATTTCCTGCAACTGTCATTCTTCATATGTTTTAACCTCCAGTTCCTTAATCATCGTTGTTGCTCAACATGAGTCTCAACATCTCTCTTATTCCTGGAAACCAAAACTGGGTACAACATTCCAAGTGAGGTCTTATCAACCACATAAGCTAATTCTACTTCATTATAAAGTTACACTCTGCCCATAATGACTTATTGCTTTTGAAGGAAAAGGAATTTTCAAAATTCAGTTGTAGGAAAGCTTGCTAATGAGCCAGACCTTGCAATTACAGTATTGCTGATTTACTGAAATAGCAAGCTATCCTGAGCAATTAATCAATTGGTTTCTAAAGATATTATATCAGCTCATTCCTCACTGCTGAAGAAATGCAAGGAATGAAGAATGGACGTAAGATTAGTTTACTGGTGGCATTGCTGAAATCTTGTAAGTCTGAAGTTAAAATTCTTCTGCTGTCATTTTTATAGCCTGATAACTTACTATATGCAACTATGCAATTGTGGGCTATGTTCTCTCTTATCTGTCCATTCCCATCTCTTCACCCAGTCTACCAAGGTCATTCCCACATACCTTTACAATAATGAAAAGGTTCATAATATTTGCTCTCAGCAACGCAGATGTGGCAAGAAAGGAACTAAAGAAAAGACTAACTGTTAAAACATTGGCAGGATTATGTTATTTCATGCAACTTTCCATAAGAATCATGCTTTGCCTTAGGCACTCATTTACTTTTAAAATGAAAGCTTTTGTGGGAGTTGATTTTTGCCACTTCTCCAAGAACTTTTTTTACAGTATTGAGGACCCATAACTAACAGTGACTCAAAAATATTATTTTTGATAAAGATTTGTAGAGATTCTCAGTCATCCAGATCATAGTTATCCCAAAGGTACTTTTTCAGGGGGCAACTGGACTTTCTTCTTTTTTCTTTTGAAAAAAAAAACAAAACAAAACAACCAGCTGTCTGCAAGGAATATAAATCCTTCCATTCCCCAACGTCCTGTCAGTGCTGGAGCAGCTTCTTGGATGAGAAGCAAAATGTCTTCAAAAGAAAAAAACAAGGAAGTTCAGTTACATCCAGAAAAAAAGCATATTTGGGACAATCATGACCTGGATGATTGAGAATCTCTACAGACCTTTAGCTATACCATTTGGGATGAACACCCTTTGAATGGTGTGAGAATAGGAATGGATTTCCAGAGGAAAAATTGCAGACTACAGGAACCAGGAGCACTGTTTCAGCTCCTTCTCTCAAAACGATGCTATAGAGCACTGCACATCAGAACAACTAGACACAAGAACTGTTTTTTTCCTGAAAGCCATCACTCTGCTAAACAAATAATTCCCTCAACACTATCCAACTATTTACAAAGTCTGCACTACTATTACTGTCAATCTTCTCATCACTCCTTATCACCCATCCCCTCCCACTTGTGACTGTACGCCTGTAACTTTGCCGCTTGTATCTTTATGATTTATATTGACTGTTTCCTAGTATGATTTGATTGCTGATTGTACCCTATGACTATTATTAAGTGTTGTACAATGTATCTTTTCTTTTATGTACACTGAGAGCATTTGCACCAAGACAAATTCCTTGTGTGTCCAATTACACTTGGCTGATAAGGTATTCTATTCTATTCTATTCTATTCTATTCTATTCTATTCTATTCTATTCTATTCACTACATAGGTGTCTCTGAGTACACAGATAAACCTCCAAGTGCTTCAACAACCTTCTAAAAGGATGCAAACGAGCAACTGCCTGCAAGGAATATAAATCCTTCCATTGCCCAGTGTCCTATCAGCGTGGAAGGAGCTTCTTGGATGAGAAGCAAAAAGTCTTCAAAGAAAAAGCAAGGAAGTCCAGTAGCATCCTGAAAAAGCACGTCTGGGACTTTTGATAAAGATGATAATGTTTGCATAAAGATTGTATAAACTTTCAAAGGCAAGGGTGGTTTCCTGATGAATGATATTCCCAACCAGGTGCAGGTAATCATCAATTTATGGCCACAACTAAACCTGAAATTTCTGTTGCTAAGCAAGACACTTGTTAAGTGAATTTTGCTCCATTTTACAACCTTGTTTGCCACAGTTGTTAAGTGAATTGCTGCAATGGTTAAGTTAGTAACATGGTTCTTAATGAATTGGGCTTCCCCGTTGACTTTGCTGATCAGAAGGTCATAAAAGGTGATGATATGACCCCAGGACACAGCAACCATCATAAATATGAACCAGTTGCCAAGTATCTGAATTTAGATCACATGGTCATGGGGATGCTGCAAAGGTTGTATATTTGAAAAAAATCACTTTTTTTCAGTGTTATTGTAATTTCATAGAGTCTCTAACCAAACTGTTGTGGACTGCCTATATGTCTAAAAGGGCTCCAGTAACATTCTCACCATTCAATAATATAATTAGTTTTTAAATATTTACTAATATACACACACTTATCTATGTTTACAGAAGCAAAAGATAAACATAGATAAAAAATTCAATCGGGGGAGGGGGTTATCATCCTTTCTTATTTCATCTGCCATTTTCTCTTGCGGCAGAGTGTGGTTATCATTCTCTCTGAAACCTACAAATAAATCAAGCATCGTTTTTATTATTAATCTAGAGGAGATCATGAAAGTGTGGGAAGAAATATCCATCTGGTTCAGTTTCAAGCTGGGAGGAAGGCACTGGAAATAAAATGGAGGCTGGTGGCTGATTGGAAAGAGGGTCTATTTATTGAAGAACAGAACCTCCAGGATTTGTGGTTTTGGTGCAGCTGACAAAATGGAGTTGAGAGTGGGTGGTTTTTATACCTTCTTTGGCTTTGTATTTAAGCTTTCTGTTCCTGTGCAAGTACATGCATTGTATTGACTATTGTCAAATTCTTATGGAGTAATGTAGGGGTTATGTAAGGGTTATAGCTGATTCTAAAGGCAAAAGAAATGCAAGTCCTAGGTGTTTGTCTGAGGTAAGTTTGATTGAAGTTTGGAGTGCTCTGAGGATGGTGCAATGAAGGCGCTTGTGTTCTGAAAGGGTACTGGGCAATTCCTATTGTGGTTTAATGGCTTTCATCCTGTGTTGGATCTTGAGTGAGGGCTAATCCTATCATTCTGACTTTGTTCAGACTTTGCTGCAGGGAGTTTCAAAATTTTATGATTCTGGGTAACTGACCAAATGGAGTGGGTGGGTTTTATACTTCTTTGGGTTTTGTATTTGAGCTTCCTGTTCCTGTGCAAGAACATGTATTCTATTGGCTGTTGTCAAATTCCAATGGGGTCATGTAGGGGTTATGTAGGGGTCATAGCTGGCTCTATAGGCAAAAGAGGAAAGGCAAATATTAGGTTTTTGTCTGAACTAATCTGGTCAATCTCCAGCTTATTGTTTAGTTGAACTCCAGGTTGAAAATTGAACAGCTTTGGGAAGGTTCAGTGAAGGGGCTTGTGTTCTGAAAGGGTGTTGGGCAATTCTTATTGTAATTTAATAACTCTCATCCTGTGTTGGTCTTGGGTGAAGGACTGCTTTCGAATCCTACCATTCTTCCAAGGAGTTTCAAAATATCCTGTCTTGAATGGATTACCAAAATCTGCATTTCTAAAAGCTGGCCTCCTCAGTTTCTGCTTGGGGGCAGGGAGACTGGGGCTGCTTCCTGCCTCTAAAAACATATTTCTCCATTTCTCATTTAGGGAAATATCACATTCTTCCTTTTTTAATATTCCACAAAATGTTTCATTTTTTTTTATCTTCCCCCTAAATAACACTTAAAATAATACATATTTTCCGTGCTGATTCTGCTCCGTACATTCAAAGTATTACATTTCAAAATAGTAAAACAAACAAATAATATTGAGTTTAATAAGTAATAATAAAACTAAAAACAAATAAAAAAAGAAATATTAAATTTATAATATAGTAAAAACAATGTTTCATAAGAAATTAAATTCTATTATTAATTCTTAAACAATAAAAATACTATTTCATACTATTATGAATTTAAGAAATTAAACTCTATAATTAAATCATGACTTCGCTTTAATACATTTTTAAATCATATAATATTCTAATTTTCTAGCTCAACTTCAAATACTAATGTCTACAATACATTTTTATGTACTTTTGCAGAATCATTTTTTAAAAAAGATTATCTCACCCCTTATCTCTGAAAAAACAACATTTTTTTGCATCTTGTTTAAAGCCTTTATGACTTCTCTTTCCTTTCCCCCTTTCTTTCTTCTCCATTCTAACTTTTTGACCTCCCCCCCATCTCTCCAATTTCACTCTCTTAATCTTCCTCTCTGTTGTATTTCTCTTTTCTGTTTCTTTCTGACATCATATCGCTTTTTCATCTCCTTTTTCTTTTTCTTGGTTGCTTTTTTAAGTTCTAAGTTCATCTTTTCCTTGCCCCCCTTCTGCTTTTCTTCCTCCACTAAGTGTGTCTGTCCACTAAAGATGGCTTCTTCTCCTTCATCCTGTAGTATTTCTTGGTAAGTAGAAATTGCCATTTCCAAAAAGCGAAAGATAGATCCAAACGAGCCCTTATCTTTGTTTTTCAGTTTTAGAGTTAAATTTCTTAAATTCATAATATTATGAAATAGTATTTTTATTGTTTAAGAATTAATTGAAAAGAAGGCAGAGCTTCATCGCGCAATACAGCTGCGATCTCGGGGCTCCAAGATCACAGCTGATATCTTCGCCCATGGTCGGTCCTAACGGACCTAAACCGTCTCGTAGTGACGGTGACAGCAAAGGGCTCATTCTGTAGATTCCGGGGACATTGCAAGTCCCTGGTCGATCCAGAAGAAGCCCTTTTCCCAACGGCGGAGAGGCAGCCATTAGGCTGCTGAAGCTGGGACAGCTCCGGAAGAACGGGATAGAAAGAAGTGTATCGGCTGGTGAGGATCTTTTTTTTTAGCTTGGGACTTAAGAACACTCTAATATGAAAAGAAATCTGTAAACTTATTGACAGAATTTGATTTAGCAGTGTTTTTTTTTTTTAGTAATGTCAAAGTGAGGCTTGGCTTTTTATTTTTACTTTTTTTTTTTCTTTACTGAATTTCTATTGCGATCTAGCTAATCAGACTGGTTTTTTTCTTTGATATTTTTATATTTACTTGCTTTCTCTTTGCCTTTCTGACTGTTTATATTTTTTAAAATAGAGGCCCACTTTAATATTTTTTTTTAATATACATAAATATACATACATACTTTTTTTTCTCTTTTTAGGCTTTTTCAGGGGGGGGGAGGGGGAATGGATTGAAGAAACTTTGTAACACTGCCAACTAGAGGCTTGAAAAATATTCTGTTTGAAGTTGAAAAACTTTTGTTTGAAAAACTTTTCTCAAGGCTACTGGAAATGATAAGATAGAGGGAAGAGTACTGGAGGATGTTTATACAGGTGCTTTTTGGAACTTCTGTTATCAAATGAATATTTGAAGTTTGGCTTTGAAATTTGTGGAGAAGTCAAATAAGAGCCTTGGATAAATAAAAGGCAGTGTGTGTCCTTTTTTTTTAAACTCCTTATTAATTGTTTCATCCCTCCCAACCAACCCCACACTATTTTGTAATATTGATATATTTATTTTTTTATTTTTTATTATATCTCATTTTTATTTTTTATTTTTAAAGAGGAAAGCCTCAGAATATTCTTTTTTTTTTTGCCTTTTTTTCTTTTTTTCATGGGGATGTTTGCCTTTTGATTTCTATTTTTGACTTATTTTTATGGTTTTTTTTTCATTTTCTGTGGTTTTCCAATTGGATTAAGGTGGGAAGAATTTGAAGAACTCTCTTTTTCTTTTTTTTTCTTTTCCTTTTTCTTTGCTTATTATTTTTTGATATTATTGGGCTTTATTTTGCTTCTTTTTTTCTATTCATTTTTTAATATTTACTTTTGAATTATACTTGCATATTTTACAATTGGATTAAGGTCTTGAAGAACCTGAAGAATTTTTTCTTTCCTTTTAATTTTGGGTTTTTTCTTATTACTGGTTTTGTTTTTCGTTTTTTGTGGTGTTTTCCTTTTTTTTAAGTGGATTATAATTGGCTACCTCACTAATTGGATTAAAAGACCCAGAAGACCCTGAGTTATCGAAATGAGTAAGAAAATTTTACCTTCGGGCATCTCAACTTCTGCTCCTGTCTCCCCATCATCTGGAGGATGACTCTCAACAATGGTGATGCAAGACAAAGTGCAAGTGGATTTAACGATGGTTATGCAAGGAATACAAGATCTTAAAATGAGTATGGAACAAAGAATGGAGAGTATTGATCAAAGAATTGTAAAGATGGATGAGAAACTTGAAAATTTTCAACAAATGATGGTGAAACATGATGACAAAATCCAAAAAATAGAAGAGAAAGACAAGCAAAGAGATGATACAATTGGGAATATCGATAACAGATTAACAATGGTCGAACAAGAAAAAAGTGGGATGTTGAAGTGGGAGATGGACAGGTCAGAATTTTATCTTAGATTCCAAAATATCGAGGAAGAAAAAGGACAAAACTTGGCAGCAGTAATGATTGAAATTCTGGCTGGAGTCTTGGAAATAACAGAGGAAAAGATGATGGATGGAGTAGATGAGATATATCGAGTCTTCACAAGATATGCGACGAGGAACCAATTACAAAGAGAGGTCCATGTTAGATTCACTAAAAAAAACTATTAAAAACCAAATATTACAAGTGGTAAGAGAGAAGGGGTTGAAATATAAAGGCAAAGAGATTTTGGTCTTAAAACAAGTACCTAGAAAAGTGAGAGAGATTAGAAGAGAGTATCGATTTTTGACTAAAATGCTATTGAAAAAAGAGGTGAACTATAGATGGCTGATTCCAGAAGGATTAATGTTTACATGGCAAGAACAGAGACACAGAATTGATTCAATTGCAAAAGCAGAAATGTTTTATAAGGAATTTTTCGAAAGAAGAGAAATGGAGACAGAAAAATAAAAGATTTTAATTGAATTTGAAGAGGACCAAATGGAGATGGAAAAAGAAGAAGGCGCAATAGGTGGACAAATGGAGATCAAAGAACAACATGAAATAAGATCCACGAGAGCTGTTAGACCTAAATATAAAGCATAATTATGGGGGGGGGGGAACTGATTTCCATGAATATAAATGGACTGAACTCAGCTATCAAAAGAAGGAAAACTTTTTATAAATTAGAGAAGCTAAAATTTGATATAATTTGCTTACAAGAAATACACATTAAAAAACAACATGAACAATTATTGATACGACCAAAGTTAGGGAAAATATTTACTTCTCTGACTCATTGTAAGAAAAGAGGAGTGGTTTTGTACGTTAAAGAAACCACTCCAGCCAAATTGATTTATACGGATGAAGACAGAAGAGTATTAATAGTTGAAATAGTGGATAATAATATAAAAACACTCTTGGTTGCAATTTATGCCCCAAATGATAAACAAGAAGAATTTTATAAAAAATTACATATGAAAATAATTGAATTGGACTATGTTAACATACTTATGATGGGGGACTTTAATGGAATTGTAGACAATAAACTGGACTATACAGTAAAAACAACATGACGAAACAGGAAAACTCTCCCTAAATCCTTTTTCAAAATGACAGATGAACTAAATTTAAAAGATATATGGAGAGAAAGAAATGCTAAAACTCAACAATATACTTTTTATTCAAACAGGCATTTATCGTGGTCCAGAATAGATATGATTTGGACATCAACAGAATTATTATCTAATATTTAAGAAATAAATATTGAAACAAGTACATGGGCAGACCATAATCCAATGACAATTAAATAGAAAGGACAAAAAAGAAGATCTAGATGGACATTAAACAATACTATTCTAAAGGAAAAAGATTTTCCACAATGGATGGAAAAAGAATTGGCCTTCTTCTTCAATGAAAACAAAAAAGAAGATACTTCAATACAGAATGTTTGGGATACAATGAAGGCATATGCAAGAGGATTAATAATTGACTATATAAAGAAAAAGAACATAAGGAAGAAGCAAATGATTAAAGCTCTAGAAGATGACCATAAAAAACTGGAAAAAGAATTACAGAAGATGCCACAGAAAAAAGACATCAAACTTAAAATGGACATAATTAAACATAAAATGGATCAAGCAGAGAAAGAAGAACTGGCACAAAAAATTAGAAGTGCTAAACAGAACTATTTTGAAGATGCAAATAGGCCAGGTAGATGGTTAGCATATAAGTTGAGAAAAGAGAAAGAGTCAAAGAAAATATCACAGTTAATAGATTATCATGGTCAAATTTGTTATGGTAATAAGGAGAAAAAGGCAATCATTTGAGATTTTCATGGACAATTATATAAACAAGAGGATCTTGATGAGGAAAAAATTAAACAGTATTTACAAAATGCTAACCTACCTAAGATACCTGATGAAACTCGGAAAATGTTAGAAAGTGCTGTAGCAATGATGGAATTAACTGAAGCACTCAACAGACAGAACAATGGAAAAGCACCAGGACCAGATGGCTTCCCGGCAGAATTTTATAAAACATTACAAGAATCGTTGAGCATCCCACTGTTGGAAGTCATGAATGAAGTTATGATAAATAAGAAAATACCTGAAACATGGTCAGAAGCTTATATTACACTTATTCCAAAAGAAGGGATTGACCCATTACAAATTAAGAACTATAGACCTATTTCCTTATTGAATGCAGACTATAAAATCTTTGCTTCAATCTTGGCAGAAAGGCTTAAAAAATACCTAAATAACTTTATTCACTCTGATCAGAATGGATTTTTACCAAAGAGACAGATTAAAGACAATATGAGGATAATCCTGGACACATTGGAATATTATGAGGCGCACCCGGAAAAACAAATGGCTTTGATATTCTTAGATGCCCAAAAGGCATTTGATAATGTGAACTGGAGATTTATGTTATTATTATTGGAACAGATGGGCTTTGCTAGAAAATTTATGCAAGCAATAGAAGCCGTATATTATAAGCAAACGGCAAAAGTAATGATAGATGGAGAATTCACAGACTCTATCAATATTAAAAAAGGTACAAGACAAGGATGCCCATTATCTCCTTTGTTATTTGTATTGACCTTGGAAGTCTTAAATAGAAATATTAGAGAGGATATAAACATAAAAGGAATGAAAGTCAAAAAGGAGGAATTCAAATTGCAAGCCTTTGCGGATGACTTGGTCTTTATTTTGGAAGACCCTTTAGAGACAGCTTTAAAACTATTGGAAAAGATAAGAGACATATGGTGAGATGGCTGGTTTAAAAATAAATAAAGACAAAACAAAGATTCTGACAAAGAACATGTTATTAAGACAAAGAGAAGAGCTGGCAGATTTATTGAAAATTCAAGTTACGAACAAAGTTAAATATTTGGGGATATATTTGACGTCAAGATGTACTACACTGAAAGAGAATAATTATATTAAGCTTAAACAGCAGATAGCATCTGACCTGAAAAAATGGGAAAACTTACAATTGTCATTGATAGGTAGAATTTCAACAATCAAGATGAATATTTTACCCAGAATTTTATATTTGTTCCAAACAATACCAATTAGGTTAAGTAAGGATTACTTTGACAAATTAAATAAAATTGTGTTGAAGTATATATGGCAAGGCAAGAAAGCGAGAATAAAATTAAAACTTTTACAGGATGCTAGAATTAGAGGAGGATTTGGCCTTCCTAATTGGGAGTTGTATTATCAAGCTGCAAACTTAATGTGGGTTAAAGAATGGATAACGTTAAGAAAGACTAGATTGTTGGCATTAGAAGGTCATGATTTATTATTGGGTTGGCATGCTTTTTTATGGTATAAGGGAACTAAATCACAGGGTTATTTTAGAAGGCATTATATATGGGAATCATTATGGTTGAATTGGGAGAAAATTAAGAAACAATGTTATTTGAAAATTCCAGTTTGGTTATCAACTATTGAAGCTTTTTCGTATCCTATAACTTATAAGAAGGAACAAACAGTTATGGGGAAATATTGGATGAAAAGGGTGAACTTAAAACGATGCAAAATTTAGAAGAACAAGGTATAAAGATGAATTAGTTTTCATATGTGCAAATATATGCAAGGTATTTTAAAGATTCTAAAACAGAAGGATTTTATGATAAATTGACTGATTTAGATAGGATTTTGACAGGTACTGATGAAAAAGTGATTAAAAAATTATATAGTTATTTGTTGGAAATTAAATTAGAGGAAGAACAAGTTAAAGAAACAACGATTGCTTGGGGGAAGAATTTTGGATATGGAATTGATTTAGAGAAATGGCAAAAATTGTGGTCACAAAATTATAAAATGACAATGTCAACAGCATATAAAGAAAATTTGTATAAGATGTTTTACAGGTGGCACTTTCCCCGATAAGAATCGCAAGAATGTTCAAGAATAAATCTGAAAAGTGCTGGAAATGTCATCAGATACCTGGCTTATATTACCATATGTGGTGGACTTGTGAGGAAGCCAGGAAATATTGGACTAGAATTCGCATATGGCTGGAAAAAATGACAAAGAAACACATAGATTTGGAACCAGAGATTTTTTTATTGGGAATCGTACCTGATATATACAATAAAAATTTAAAGTATTTGATTGTAAATGTATTAACAGCAGCTAGAATTGTATTTTCTAACATTGAAAGAGTGAGAAAATACCATTAGAGGAAGAAATTATTAAGAAAATATTGGAATGTGCTGAAATGAGTAGATTGACATTTGAAATTAGAGAACAAGAAGATAAACAATTTTATGAAGTTTGGGATCTTTTTTATCAATGGTTAGATAATGCAATATAATAACAGAATATATAGAAATTTAGGAAATAATGAATATATAATTTTTCTTGGTTTTGATAATTTTTAAGAATATTTTATTAAGATAGATTTGGTATGATTCTATGATTTGTTATAAAATAATTTAACTTAATTAGAGTTATCTCGCTTAAGTATGAATTAGTAAAATTATAGTCAAATGATTATTTAATAATGATATTGGAATATTTTATTGATGATTGATAATGTGAGTTATTATGTAATATAATTATTCTGATGACTATGAAATGGATGCATAAAAGGGAGTGGTAAACCAACCAATACACTGTAAATTTATGAAGAATGATCTTTTTATGTTATGTTTTATGTCTTACATGTTTTTTGTCTGTCGTTAAAATCAATAAAACTTTTACCAAAAAAAAAAAAAAGAATTAATAATAGAATTTAATTTCTTATGAAACATTGTTTTTACTATATTATAAATTTAATATTTCTTTTTTTATTTTTTTAGTTTTATTATTACTTATTAAACTCAATATTATTTGTTTGTTTTACTATTTTGTAATGTAATACTTTGAATGTACGGAGCAGAATCAGCACGGAAAATATGTATTATTTTAAGTGTTATTTAGGGGGAAGATAAAAAGTTGTCAAACTTTAATCTGGGTTTACAGGAGAAATATTGTATTAGATAGAAAGGATAAGTAGGTGATTGAAAGAAAACAGACCAAAGACGCAAATATAATTATTTAATTGAGATGGAATAAATAAAATAGAATTAAAAGAATGAGTAGGAGAGAGAAAATATATGGAAAATAGAGAATGTTAAATAAGATATGAGATAGTATATTAAGTGAGTATAAATTTTGATTGATGTCTGAATAAAAAGAGTTTACTTGGGGTAAGCCGCCTTCCAAAAAGAAGTTTTATGTATTTATGTTTTGTGTAATGTTTTTTTACTGTGTGTGTTAAAAAAAATTAATAAAGTTTGTTTAAAAAAAAATGTTTCATTCTTCTAGGAGCAGGGGCTTCCCACAAAAGGAAATTTAAAACATTGGCAACATCACATTTATTGAGAAGGGATCCTTGTCTGGATGTTGCAATGGTTTTCCCAAGCCATGAAAATCTCACCGTTGAATGCACCTTTGTTTTTGTAGCCTTGAAGGAACTTGAAAGTGGCTATATGTGTGGTATTAAGCTTTGTTCGGGTATTTTCCCATGTCATTATCATTGTGCTTTTAAAGTTGTAGCAATGTTTCGGCAGAATCTTATCTGCCATCATCAGGCTTCTGTATTGTGTTCGTCTTGCTACAACTTTAAAAGCACAACTATAATGACGTGGGGAAATACCCAAACAAAGCTGAATACCATACATGTAAGTACCCACTTAAGCATACACACACACACACACACACACACACACACACACACACACACACACACACACACATATATATATATATATATATATATATATATATATATATATATATATATATATATATTTGTTTTCTTAAGTTTTCGCGGGTACTTACATGTCTGGCATTCAGCTTTGTTCGGGTATTTTCCCATGTCATTATCATTGTGCTTTTAAAGTTGTAGCAATGTTTCGGCAGAATCTTATCTGCCATCATCAGGCTTCTGTATTGTGTTCGTCTTGCTACAACTTTAAAAGCACAACTATAATGACGTGGGGAAATACCCAAACAAAGCTGAATACCATACATGTAAGTACCCACTTAAGCATACACACACACACACACACACACACACACACACACACACACACACATATATATATATATATATATATATATATATATATATATTTGTTTTCTTAAGTTTTCGCGGGTACTTACATGTCTGGCATTCAGCTTTGTTCGGGTATTTTCCCACGTGGTGCTTTTAAAGTTGTAGCAACGTTTCAGCAGAATCTCATCTGCCATCATCAGGCTTCTGTATAGTGTTCATCTGTGAGTTAGACTTTTACAGTGGTTTCAGATTTAAATTTGGGGCAGCCTTATTGCTGTGCCAGAATGGTTTTTTCTTCATCCTGATTGGTTGAGAGTCTTGGTCTGTGTTTATTGGTCTTGGAGTTTGCTGTGTTCTGCTTCTAATATCTTCTGTCTGTTTTTTTGGCTCTTTTTGTATCTTGATTGGCTGGCAACATTTTGTTACTTTATTGGAGGCCTTTAGTGCAGCTTGGCTTCAAGTAAATGGATGGCTATCATTAGTTAGGAAGCTGGGTTTCATCTGGGTGTCTGGTTGGGGTGTGTTTGAGCTGGAGGTATCAGGGGGCATCTGTTTGTGCCCAGGTGTTTGCCTGGCTTGTGGTGTGGAGATTTTTTTGTTTGTGAGTGCAGGCTTCCAAATGATTGACAGCCTGGTGGAATCATCTCTTCTGTTCATGCTTTCTGGTCTTTTTTCAATCTCTATGGCTTCTCTGATGATTCTGTGGCTGGGATTTTCTATAGTGGCTAGGGTTTTAGTGCCATTGAAGTTGATGTTATGACCTGTGGCTTCCATGTGTTGGACTAGTGAGGAAGTGTGTTCCAGCTTTTTGACTGCATTTTTGTTTTCATCCAGGTGGGTGCTTATTCTTCTATTGGTCTGTCCAATGTATGTGGCCGGGCATGATGCACAGGGGACTTCGTATATGCCTTGGTTTTCCAGGTCAATTTTATCTTTGGGGTTTCTGAGGATGGCTGCTATTTTTCTGTCTGTTTTGAAGGCAGTCTTGATGTGGTGTCTGTATAGTATCTTACTAATTTTATCTGTTTTATGTATTTATGTTTTGTGTAATGTTTGTTTAAGTCTGACAGGATGTGGAAGAATACTAATGAAAATATATTCAATGAGTATATATTTTTAAGACAGAAGAAATATGACTAAATAGAATGAAAGGGAGTAATAAAGAAAAGTTTTGAAAAGATATGAAGTTGATTAAATAAGATAAATATATATATATAGAAGTGTGATAATTTGGAATTATCTTCTTTTTAAATAAGATGGTTTATTTGTTTCTTCTAGAAAAGATATTTTATGTTACTATATCCTATGTTTTGTTTGTGTGTGTTAAAAAAATATAATAAAGTTTGTTCTTTAAAAAAAAAAAGAATACGGAATACAAATATATGGATTACAATAATTATGTAAAAGTACAGTGTCTGGGTTTTGTAAAATGATTTTTATTCCTGCCTGAATAAATGGCTTATGCATTTGCTTGTTTTACAGGCTTCTAATCCCCAAACACTCCTAAGGATGTTCAAAGATCCAGGAAGAGATTTCCAGGAAGTATAAAACGATCTCCAATGACAAGTTTGGCATTTTCTGTGCTTCTATCAAATTGCTATGCATGCATAGCTCTCCTAAAGCTTATCTAAATAACAATAACAATCAAGATGATGAAATGTAATTTACAGAGACCTATACTAGGTTAGCCAGCATGACATCAGGAAGGGCTGTTATTTTCCCACCAAACTGTTACATATTTATCTACTTGCATTTGCATGCTTTTGAATTGCTAGGTGGCCAGGAGTGGAGGTGAGGACCAGTGATGGGATTTAAATTGTTTTACAACTGGTTCTGTGGGCATGGCTTAGTGAACATGGCAGGGGAAGGAGACTGCAAAATCTCCAGTCAGAGGTGGTATTTACCAGTTCTCTGAACTGCTCAAAATTTCTACTACTGGTTCTCCAGAACTGGTCAGAACCTGCTGAATACCACCTCTGGTGAGGGCAGGAACTCAACCCATCATGTGGAGGTTGGGTCTTAAACATGCACTGCCAACATTTCAATCTTTATGAACCACCATGCTGGCTCAATGTCTTTGAAATGGAAATGACTGCTTCCCCCTATAGCTGGTAAGACTAGCAGGCTAAAATATGCAGGGACTTCTTTACCTTTATACTGAAGTGATTACTGCCCAGATCAACAAGGGCTACAGTAGGTAATGGAATTCCTGGACATCTGGTGACAAATAATCTATATTTGACATTTTAATGGATTTCTCCGTGTTTGTTTGTTTGTTTATTTATTTATTTATTTGATTTGTCAATCACTTACAAGATAATAGGTATAAGTATAAACATAGTTATGAGTACATGAAAAGGTTGTTTTGACATATGATCATGGTTGAGTTCAAAGTTTCCTTTTTTTAATGCAAGAAAGTTATTGCATGAGTTTTGCTTCTGGAAAATTTGTTCCTTATGTGTTTCATGCTACAAAGACTGTTTTACCCGAACTGAGGTTTGTCTATTTCTCTGGTTGAACTGAATTAATTTGCAGCCTCCTGGGTGGGAGCTCTCAGTCTTGTATTTATCATAACGAGCTGATAAGGAATATTGTTTCACTTTACTCTTGCCTGGACTACCTGTTGGTGAAGGCAGTTAATTGGCAATGTGTAATTAAAGAGAGGTTTTTCTTTGGGGGGGAAATCTGTTTTTTTGCAAAGGCCAGGTCAGAGAAATCTCTTGTTTTGAAATCAGGGAGAAATTGAGGGTTTGGGTTTGTTATGAGGAGAAAATCTGGGCAATTTTGGAAGGATTTAAACTGAAATGTCAAGTTATTTTTAATCAACCTAGATCTTCCAAGTATAATGTAGTTCCAAAACAGGACAGCTAAGGAATTTGGCAGTCTGATGCCACACCAGATTGAATACTTTCTATTCAAAATGGAATCAGCACCTGATACTTTTTTTTCCTATTTAAAACACATGCTTGCTTTTCCCTCTCTAGACAGAAACACACTTGCTTTGGCACAGAAAGAGAAGCACTCTGAATATTTTGACATTATTATTATTATTATTTTTGTTGCTGTTAGGCGCAAAGGGTCAGGAACATACATTAAGTTGCAGCTCAAAAGAATGATTGCTTAAACCCAAGATTCTGGTCAACTAAAATTCAATACTAATTTGGTGCCAGATCATGATCAATAAAATTCAAGAAGGGTTGGACCTGGTATGCAATGCAATGACTAAGCTGATGACACACTTAACTCTGCCTCCACCAGCTAGACCTGCTCTTTGCCCACACTTCAGAACACATCTACATGAAGCACTGGGGGGAATCCAATATTTGGGGATGTTTGGGATAATCAGTCTAGAGGCTATCAGGGTGTGTGTCAGAATACACACAGTGTGTCTATATGAGACAACCCAGGTGTAAATACAGTAAACAGTTTTGTATTTGAAATAGTGGTTTTATCTACAAAGAATATATACATAAGATAAAGGTAAAGGTTCCCCTTGCATATTCGTCCTAGTCATTTCTGGCTCTAGGGAATGGTGCTCATCTCTGTTACAAAGCCGAAGATCTAGCGCTGTCTGAAGAAATCTCCGTGGTCATGTGGCCAGCATGACTAAATGCTGAAGGTGCACGGGATGCTGTTACCTTCCCACCAAAGTGGTTCCTATTTTTCTACTTGCATTTTTAACATACTTTAGAGCTGCTAGGTTGGCAGAAGCTGGGACAAGTAACGGGTGCTCACTCTATTACGCAGTGCTAGGAATTCGAACTGCTGAACTGCCGACCTTTCTGATCAACAAGATCAACAATATATTTTAGTCAGACTCAAACAAACAGCAATCAACAATTACATCATGGAAGCACACATGGAGAGAGAGATATGCCCAACAGGGCCTCTTCTTATTACAGGCTCTTAAAGTGATATCAGCCCAAAACTTCACTGACTCATACCCAGCATTATATTATCATAGCAGCTGGTCAGCTCTTAAATCATTACCCTGACAGTCTGAATGGGACAAAATAATCTCAATTAATCTAAAGGTGAATCTTAACAAAATTATCTATGGAGATTCTCAGTCATCCAGGTCATGATTGTCCCAAAGGTGCTTTTTCAAGAGGTAACTGGATTTCCCCCACTCCTCCCTTTATTTTTCTTTCTTTGGAAGATGTTTCACTTCTCACCATTCACATCATTTCTGAATGGCAGGGAATGGAAGAATTTATATTCCTTGCAATCATCTCATCATTAGCACTGTTTCTGAGAGTTGTTGAGGCCATTGGAGGTTTGTCTGTGTCTTCAGGGTCCCTAAATAGTGCAAATAGGTGTGGAGCCCTGTTAGAAATTTCAAAAAGATTCCATACCCATTTGCACTGTTTAGGTGACTTCCAAAATTTAAATGGCTTGATCAAAATCCATCTGTTTCTGAAAAGCCCCACTTCAATTAGAATATCTACCAAACTTATTTAGGTCCTCAGACTTGGGTCAGAATGCAGTTAAAACTAATATCTATTTCAAGTCTGCCATATATATTCAGGATCATTGCTTCTTGCTGCACCCAGAAGGAAGAGTTCTGATTGGCTTGCAAATATTTATTCATTCCTTTTCATAGTTTCTATTTCTCTGTTTTTGTTGTCTTGGTACCTGGATCCAACCTTAAGGGATCCTGATGGCACAATGATTAGAATGTAGCATTGCAGGCAAACTCTGCCTACAGTCTGGAGTTTGATCCTGATTGACTCAAGGTTGACTCAGCCTTCCATCCTTCCAAGATTGGTAAAATAATTGGCCCAGATTGTTGGGGACATTATAAACTGCCCAGAGAGTGCTGTATGGGATGGTATATAAGTCTGATTGCTATTAAGTTTGCAAGCTTTATCCTTTCCCACTCAGGATAGAAAGATAAGAGTAGATTTTGAGCTGATTCTAATATCAACTTAGTTTCCAAATTGTATCTTCTGCTAAGTTCAAGTTTTAATAATCAGGATAACTAAAGGTAGTGTTGTGGCCTGCCAGTGGCCAGCAGAGTTGGTGACAGACTCAGACAGTGAGGAAGTTGGGAAGGAACATGGGCTAATCCTGGAGTCTCGGGAAGGCTCTGATGAGTGTTCTGCATCGGAGGCAGAGATGGGGCCAGGGCCATCTGGCAGTTACCAGCTGCCTTCAGAGTCAGAGATCAGTGAGGTAGAAGAACAGCTGGAGCCTGTTCCCAGTGTGTGCATGCACAGAGCTGCCAGGAGAATGGAACAGCTAAGGAACAAGGGTTGACTCAGGAGTAAAGGCAAAGGTGGACAGTGAATGGTCCCTCCTATAGGGAATAAATATCAGCAAAAGGGGAGTGGTGTTTTCAGGAGACAATTAGTTCATTTGATTAGTATGAAGATTTGTTCGTGACTCTCAGAGACTCCTTGCCAAATGTTTTCTGGTACAGCATTGCACTTGGAAGCTATCAGCCTGGCAGCTCTCCAAGCCTGATAAGGATTGTGGTTATAATTCACCCTTGAAAGACTTGAAAGACCAAGACTTTGCTGGATGTGAATGATAGGAATTCACATTAGCCTAATAAAAAGGGGTTTTATCGGGACAAGGAGTCTGTTTTGTGATTTTGTGAAGCCTAGGTCAGAACAGATAGAACTGTACTTTCCCCCTCCCTTAAATATAATGTAAGAGTGGTAGAGAACAGGACAAAAAGAGTAGGCAGTCAAACAACTCATAGATTAAAGACCGGACTGTACAATAGTGCTTGTATTTCAGAACTTACTTTGCTCTCCCTTTCCTACATCTATAAGCAATTGTGTGTCATGCGTGCAAATGAGAGAACTGAAGAGGTTGTGCAGCTGTAGAGACAAGAAGGCCATTCTCTGCAAGCAGCACAAGAAAAGCTCCTCCTTCGAGCTTTGCAGTGACAGACTTCATAGGCCACACAGACTGTGTGAAATTGGATTTAGCATGATTATTTCCAGGCAGTAATTCACAGCAAATAGCATCAAGAAAAACTTTGTTTAAATCCTGACTTGAGAAAGTGGATTTAAATCAAACTAATAGCTCACAAAACATTCAAAGTATGCTTTGTACCTGTGCCTTGGAGATACATCACCAAATCGATATCCCCAAAGAAGTAAAGGAAAAGAAAACAGGCTGATTTAAAGAATAAATTACTTGTCATAGTGATCTTTAAAAAACACCAGATTTTAACGCAAAAATATAATCCTAACATTTATTGCAGCAAAAACAAATGTCAACATATTAGACATAACTGACTAAGCCGGGATAGCATTTCCACGAAACTGAAAGGAATATGACAAGATGTATTTCACATTTATTGGAATGAGATTTGGTCTTCTTTATCATAAGCAGTAGATTAAAACACTTTATATTAATTTACTTCACCGTATTGAAGGGGGAGGGGGAGGAATCATTGATTCAAATAAACAGCAGCATAGCATATTCCTTTTTCACTAGAATAATCAATCAGTCTCAAAACGTAAATATGTAATTTGTCTCCACTTTGGTATACACTTGAATGCCAGCAGTTATATTAAAGAACAGTGACATTTTACATGTTGTAATCCCAGATAGTTAAATTCTTATCTGATTATCTCTCTGATTATCCATGAAATAACAACACCATTTCATTTTGCAGACTCCAGAAAATGCCCTTTATATCTGTGACTGTCAGATGGTGCTCCATTCAAAATTGAAGAGAGAAATACTTAGACTCCATTAATTAGTCAAGTGGTAGCAACAAAAGAATTCTGAATCTGAGAAAATGAGCACGTAAATCACATATACAAAGTGATGGCAACGTTCCCACCCCCAGTAGTTCAATTGGCTCATCCAATTAAAATTTGTGTATAGCATCATGTGGGCATCTCCAGGTGGTGATGAGGCCTCTGTCCATTGACCTTGACATATTTTGATAAAGAGTTGCGGCTGCGCATAGCATAGAAGCCTAAGCAACTTATACAGTTTTGTTTTGTAATACCTCCAGCTCGCTTCCCATAACCATGTCCCTTCTCCTCCCCGCCCATTACTTATCACAGCCGAAAGATGCAAACCAAAGGAAGAAAATCTTGAACGCTGACAGTGACATTCCACTCCCAGTGCAAAAGACATGTTTTCACTATTGTGAGTAAATACATTAAGTTGTGTACGATTATGAACATCTGATTTAGAGGGGGGAAAACTCCTGGTGTCAACTCGTAAAGCATTCCTGGCTTGCTCTCGAGTTGCCCTAAGAAAGAGGAGGGAGATCTGATGGAGCAGTTCGTTGCTATGACCAGAAGCACATTCCACACATACCTTTCTCCAAATTGTGTCTCAGGTTACTAAGCCCAGCCAGAGAGGCATGTTTTCCATAGTCCTCAAAAGTGCTTTGTTGGAGAATGTGATTTATGACACACCCTGGGAGGAGGGGGAAAACATGATCATAGGTGCACAGTAAATTACATAGGGCAGAGCCAAGTGCACTTGGGCAAAATGCCAACATGTTGCTCCTAATAAATATTTGGATTTCTTTGGAACTTGGCTCGAGACTCATGAATTAATTAGAGCATCCATTGGAATCCTGACACCTGGTTGAATCATCTTTGCCAATGACAATTCAGGTACACAACATTTTACAATAGCCATTGCACTTCAGAGACAAAGTTAAGAATTTTAAAGCAAAGTAACAACTACCTAGCACCATTCAAAAAAAAAAAAAATCTTAGATTAAATGTTTGTGCTGCTGTTAAAGTGTTTTTTAAAAGAATTGTGAGATGCAATAATCACAGGCAGATTAATTGAGAATTTGTGGGTTCTGGCTAAAATTGCAGTTGGGTAAACTGGAAATCTACCAATATTGTTACATATTATGGATTGGCTTGAAGATAAAGTCAATTTTGAATCAAACTTGACTCCTGAGATACTATGAGCACAACCAAGGAGAACAGCGACAGAGAAATACTTTGTTATTTCTCTCTTATAGGCCAACTTTTGACTCCTTGATCTAGTCAATAACTTCTCTTGTATGGTGTTGTTACCTAGTTGGGTAATGAAATGTCTGCAAGAAATCTCCCAAGCTCAGAGAGCATCCAGGACCCCACAGTTCAACCCTGAGCTACAAATTTTCTCTTTTATTGGTGATTTTGTTATTCTCTGGAAAATTTCACCCAATTCTACAAACATCCAGGTTCATAGCAGGTAAGTCAAGGATGAAAAAGCTGTTACCGTAACACACTTCATAAACTTGAATTCACAAGGATGTATAAGTGAGATGAGCCACTTTTGTTTACTTTCTTTTTTAAAAAAAGTTTTATTGATTTTTATTTTTAAATATATATTGATATCAGTACATGAACAGTGTGGCCCCTGAGCATAACTCATCCAGATACAATTACTTTCTTCAAAGTGAAGTGAGAGCTGTACATTTATGACTGCTGTAAATATCATAACTTGGTAGAATTTGGTTTTATACTGTATGGTATATAAAAGCTATTGCCTGCATTCATTCAATCAGCCAGTAGCCCATATACCTTAAGGCTGAAGTAGGACACGTGTAGATGCTAAAAGGCTGAACTCACAAACCTTTTAACCTTTAATATACACGTTTCCTATCTACAGCCTGAAAATATTCAGACTATTTGCTGATTTCTCATATCATTCTAGATCCCTCACATCCTTCATCCTTGTTTCAACTTCTAACCTCAGAACAATACTATAGGGCAGTGCACCTCAGAACAAATAAACACAAGGACGGTTTTTCCCTGAATGCTATCACCCTGCTAAAAAACTAATTCCCATAACACTGTCAAACTATTAAGTAAGGCTGTATTACTATTATTCTTCTCAACTTTCTTATTACCTATCTCCTTTTCTACTTATGACTATAACTCTTTTGCTCGTACCTTTATGATTTATATTGTTTTATTTAGTTTCCAACATGATTTAAGTTGATTGCTTATTCCCATAACCCTGAGCATAACTTATCTAGATACCCTGAGCATAACTCATCTAGATACTAATGACTATCACTAAGTGTTGTAATGTTTGATGATGAATGTATTTTTATGATGACTATGATCATGATTTTTTACTTGCAGCTTTTATGTACACTGAGAGCTTATGCATTGAAGACAAATTCCTTATGTGTCCAATTACACTTAGCCAATAAAGAATTCTATATTCTATTCATCTCTAAAGCATGAACATCTCATATATGGATATGGGTAAATGAAGTGCACGAAAGAATATGGATACTGCTGCATCAGGACAGAAGTAAGGGCTGATGTATTTGGCTTAATCAATGAAGATATTGAGGTATGGAGTGCTTCGTATTTAGGATATTCCGTGGAAAGAAGAAAAGCCACTCAGTCTCATGGCACTTAACAACTTCTGTGCTTTTGAACTGGCTCTGCTGAAATGTTACTAAAACCACAAGTCTCTTGGAACAAAAAGGATTACTGCAGACAAAGGTGAACAAACATCCAGATGGTACGAGTCCAAAGCACAGAACTTTGAGGCACTAAATATACCTTTAGATATCTTGTGTTCAGAGAACTATGCAAGTGGCTACTACCACATTTGTGTTAGGAGCACTGAAGGACTTCTGGGTTGAAATAATTGAATGGTGTCATCACTGTTCGGCAGGAGATTGCCTAGTTGGGACTCCTTTCATATCCCCATTAAGTTGCCCATTGAAATGTTACTTATCTATCTACCGATGAACTTCTGGGTTGGCAGGAGCTGGAGCATCTGACAGGAACTCAACCCATCTTACGGCTGCAACCAAGTCTTGAACACAAGCCTGCCGATCTTCAGCCCAGCATTTTTAACCTCATGAGCCACCATGCTCCTTATGCAACTGACTTTCAGAAGTCCACTCCAAATAGAAATCCAGGCACTGGCTAAAAAAAAAAAAATCGTCCAAATGTGCAGTACATCCAGACAAAATAGATTTCCACCACACATTTTTGCTGCAATTTTTCAACCATAGAAATGAACAAACAGCAGAAATAGAGAGGGAGCTGGTATAAAAATAGCTCCATATTATTATTATTTTTTGAGGCAGAGGTATTTGATGGTCTCTGAGCTTGTTTGTTTACTTGCAGATATTTCATTACCTAAACTAGTCAACATTATCAGTTATAATAACATCATGATTAACTAGTTGATTAGCACTGTTAGTTGACAAGCTATTAATTGAAAAGCTAGTTGATCAGCTCCGTTGACTAGCTTGTTGCTAGTTGATTAGCACAAATAATGTTTGGGTAACCAAATATCTGTAAGAAAACGATCAAGCTCAAAGAGCACCAAAGACCCTTCATTTCAAATCCTGATCTACAAATATTCTCCTTTATTGCTAATATATATATTGCATTTCTGACCATCATGGCATGCTCACCGAAGCAGTACAGTTTCATCTGAAAACTGAAAATTTGTTTTGCAAAACTGAAAGGAAATAACTCATAGAGATAATTACATTTCAGTTTGAATCTATTTTGCATCCTTTAGTCCTGAATAAAGTGTTCAAATTTCTAAAGGATTAAATTGTTTTGTATACATATCTGAAATGAATAAACATATCATCATATAGACTAAGCATATGTTACTCCCAACAAGTGACAAGTAATTAGAAGAATCTGATTTCCTTTCATTTCCTCACTCTTTTAAATCTTTTAAACCTTCCAATTTATGGGAAATATTTAACTGATGCAAAATATACCTGGAAAATGTTTAATAACCTCGAAACAGTGAACTGCTTAAAAAGACAACCTAGATTTCCTGACAAATCTTTAGGAAGCTTCAACATTGCCTAAGAAAGAAAATTTCCAAAAGGAACCAGAGGAAACACACCAACTATATAGGTGGAAAATGAAGAGGTAGGGAGAGGGAGAGAGAGAGAGAGAGGAGAGAGAGAGAGACTGGTCTGAGTGAATTAAAAATGTTTTTTTTTTTTTTTTATTGTAGCAAAAGTCTAAATGGAGTTAAAGAGAATGGTATTTGTCAGAGGATCAAAAAAATGAATGAATCAACCATTGTATAATATATGAAATGAGTTTAAGTGCATGACAATGCCAAATGGGAAACATAATTACACCTAATATACTCCAATTAAATCACAATTAGAATATTAAACTAAAAAGGACTAATGAATGTGTTACGAACTAATAAAGGCATTTAATAACGTTTTAACAACCTTAAGAAAAAGCTGGGTTCTAATCCTGCACTTCTGATTGGCCGAAAATAGTGACATAGGATTGGTCCCTTCTGGGAAATCTGATTGGCTGTTAAGGGGCCAACTCTCATTGGTTCAAGGGTTTAACACTTCCATGTTTCTCATTGGCTAATAGGACAGCAGCCAACCCTATAAAAGGGCTACTGCTGCCCTAGGGTTTTGCTCTGTTCAGTATGCTTAATAAAGAGTTGAAGTTCACTGTCACTGCCTCGTCTCCGCTCCTTGCACCCATGCGCAGAACTTAACACTGGCGATGAAGGTGGGATATGGAGACATCAGAGCTGACTGAACACTACAGAGCACCAAAGAGAGCACATGGCTGAAGGCGCATCGACAACGGAAACCATGTCCAGCAGCGCCATACCACCCTCTCCGTTTGACCCGGCACAAGAAGACTGGGACTCGTATATGGACCAGTTCCAGATGTTTTTCGAGACCAACAACTTGAAAGACGCAACTACGGGGAAAAAGCGAACAGTGTTCCTGACACATTGACCCTTAAAGATCCTGCCATTTTTAAGATGGCCAAGGCACTAGCGAAACCGGCTGAGGTGAAGTCCATGGACTGGGACGTCCTTGCGCCCCTTCTATGGGCCCACTATGTACCCGCCGTACCAAGCTTGTCCGAAGACAGGAGTTTTATCAGAGGGACCAACGGAAAGGAGAGAGCGTCGCAGATTTCATTGCGGACCTCCGGAACCTGGGAGGCCTCTGTGGGTTTGCAGACCTCGAAGAAGCTTTGAGAGACCGAATAGTTCTGGGATTAGATGACCAGATGGCGCAGAGCAAGATCATGGCCAAAGGGGACATCGATCTTGCCGATGTCATCAAAGACGCTACTGCAGCAGAAGCAACCAGGAAGTCGGCTGCCCGAATGCGCCACACCAACGCACCGCTCCGTCAACTCACCAACGATATCTCACCTTGCCTAGAGAGGCACACAACAATGGCCCACCATGAGGACCTCGAATCTCCATCAGAAAGTGATGAGGAGGAGGTCAACCGACTCCAGTCCGAATGTGACCAACGCAACCCACGGAATCGAAGACTACCGCACCAATGTGCAGGTTGTGGGGCAAACCACCCGCGATCAGATTGCAAATTCCTCGAAGCGCTCTGCCATTCCTGTGGGAAAAGAGGCCACATCGGGAAGGTCTGTAGAAGCAAGCGAGGGTCCAGCCCAATTCGGAGAGAAAACAACTATCGCCAGACCACAGGGAATCACCCTGTGAGTCGAGAACATTTGAACCACCAATGGAACAACCACTCCTACAGAAATAAAACACTGGCCATTTCAATGAGACGGGAAGAGGCACACTAAACCATTACCATCGGTCATACTTCATCATTAGATGCAAAGAAGATCCGAGTGAGGGTCGCCATCGAGAACCAACCTTGCGAAATGGAAGTCGACTCAGGGTCGTCCCTCTCAATGGTTTCCTGGAAGACCCTTAAACAGTTGATGCCTGCCGTCCGGCGTCAAGACCTCAGAGCCCAAAGAATTATACTCAAAGATTACCAGGGGAACCGAATTCCGGTTGTCGGCTCCAGCCAAGTCCAAGTATCATTCAAAAATCATACTGCGTCATTACCGCTGACCGTCATCAATCGCGACCGGCCTAGTCTGTTAGGCCTTCAATGGTTCGCCCCACTCGGGATCGAGGTAGCCAGTATTCACCAAACCAGAAGTGACGACTGGGAGGAGGCCCTCGTCCAGGAATTCCAGGACATTTTTGCAGACAAACTAGGCAAGTACAAGGGGACCCCTGTATCATTTAACCTTAACCCTGAAGTAGCCCCCATCCGCCTTAAGCCTCGTCGGGTACCTTTTGCCCTAAAACCAAAGATCGACGAGCAGCTCAATAAATTAATAGCCCAAGGTGTTTCAGAACCAACTGACCATGCCCGTTGGGAAACCCCAATCGTAACACCCATCAAACCGGATGGATCGTTAAGGATTTGTGGGGACTACCAGGCCACCCTTAATCACACCCTTCAACAAAATGCTTATCCAGTGCCGGTGGTTCAACACCTTCTCCATTCCCTGGGGGGTGGAAAAGTCTTCGCTAAATTGGATTTAGCACAGGCGTATCAACAACTGCCTGTAGATAAAAAAAACCACGAAAGGGGAGAAGGCGGAGCTTCATTTTGGCAATACAGCTGCGATCTCGGGGCTCTGAGATCGCAGCCGATATTTTCACCCCTGGTCGGTCCCAATGGACCTAAACCGTCCCGTAGAGATGGGGATTGAGAAGGGTACTGTCCCAGGATCCCAGAGATATCGCAAAATCTCTGGTTTGATCCGGGAGAAGCCCTTTTGCTGGCGGTGGAGAGGCAGCCTCCATAGCTGCTGAAGTCGGGACAGCTCCGGAAAGAAAGTGGCTGGAAAGAAAGTGTGTCGGCTGGGTGAGAAACTTCTTTTGTGTTGTAAATTCGCTGAGATTTGCAAGGGCACCCTGAACAAAGAAGAAATCTGTGAGATTTTTTTTTTGACCAAAACTGTTTGAGCGGCATTTTTTAAAGTGATGTCAAATTGAGGCTTGGGGTTTTTTTTTCTTTTTCTTACTTTTTTTTCTGGGGACTTTAGTGTGACTTTGTAGGTAACTGGATTGAATTTTCTCTTATATATATTTTTATGCTCCTTTTGATTTTTTAATTTTCTTTAGGATAGAGGCTCCCTTTGGCTATTTTTTTTCTTTTTTTTGTATACATTATTCCTTCTTTCTGGCTGGGGGGGGAAGAGTATTAAGAAACTTTGAAACACTGCCAACTAGAGGCTTGAAAATACTTTATTTGAATTGGAGAGAATTGTAAGAAGACTCCTTCTCAAGGACATTTCAACGAGATAAGATAGAGGGAGAGCACAGCAAAATATTATTACAGGTGATTTCCTGGACTCTTATTAATATTTCAACACTTGAGGCTTGGCTTTGAAGCTGCTGGAGAAGAGAGTCATAATAAGAGACTTGGATAAATAAATAAAGTGCAGTGTGCATATATATATATATATATATACATACATACATATATATATATATATATATATATACATACATATATATATATATATATATATATATATATATATATATATATATATATATATATATATATATATATATATATATCTTTGGTTATTCGGGTTTTCTCCCGCGTAAGATTGGAAGTATCTAGGCAACGTTTCGATGAAGTCTCATTCATCATCTTCAGGCTTCAAGCCTGAAGATGATGAATGAGACTTCATCTAAATGTTGCCTAGATACTTCCAATCTTATGCGGGAGAAAACCCGAATAACCAAAGATACACATACAAGTAACCGCGAGAACCTCAGAAAATATATATATATATACATATACATATACATATACATATACATATACATATACATATACATATACATATACATATACATATATACATATATACATATATACATATATACATATATACATATATACATATATACATATATATATATATATATATATATATATATATATATATATAAAACAGACAGAAGATATTAGTAGCAGAACACAGCAAACTCCAAGACCAATGAACACAGACCAAGACTCTCAACCAATCAGGAGGAAGAAAAAACCATTGTGACACAGCAATAGGCTGCCCCAAATTTAAATCTGAAACCACTGTAAAAGTCTGACTCACAGACAAACACCATACAGAAGCCTGATGATGGCAGATGAGATTCTGCTGAAACATTGCTACAACATTAAAAGCACCACTATTATGACATGGGAAAATACCCGAACAAAGCTGAATGCCAGACATGTAAGTACCCGCGAAAACTTAAGAATATATATATATATATATATATATATATATATATATATATATATATATATATATATATATATATATTTGTGATATCCCTACTCACCAGCCTTTTTTTAAAGGGAAAGCCTCAGAGTTTTTCTCTTTTCTTTTTTTTTTTTCTTTTCCTTATTTTTATTGGGACTTTTTTGCTCTTTCTATCCATGTTTTTGGACCACTTTGTTTTTCTTTTTTGATTATTGAGACTTCTCAATTGGATTAAGGTATGAAGAACCTGAAGGAATTTTTTCTTTTCTTTTTGCTTTTTTTTGCTCTTAATCAATATTATTATTTTCGGGTTTGTTTGTTTTTTTCCTTTCTATTTTTCCTTTTTTATGGTGGACTACTTCGTAATTGGATTAGGGTCTAGAAGAACCTGAAGATCTTTCTTCTTCCTTTTTTGCTGTTTCTTCTTTGGTTTCGTGTCTTTTACTATTGGAGTTTTCCATTTTGGATTATAATTGGCTGCTCTACCAGTTGGATTAAAAGTCAAGAAGAATTTGAAGCTTTGGAAGCATTGAAATGAGCAGGAAACCAATATCATCTGGCATTTCTGCTTCTACCTCTGCTTCCCCACCAGCTGGAGGACAACGTTGAAGCAAGACAATGTTAATTCAACGTTAATTCAGACAATGTTGAAGCAAGATAAGGAACAAGAAAGAGTAACTTTACAGATGATTATGCAAGGAATCCAAGATCTTAAGACAAAATCAGACACCATTGAACAAAGAATAGAAAATATTGAACAAAGAACAGAGAAGACTGATGAAAAAGTGGAAAATATTAAACAAATGATGGTCAAGTATGAGGAGAGATTCCAAAAAATTGAGGAAGAAGGAAAACAAAGAGAGGAGAAGATTGGAAATATTGACAGTAGATTAACAGCGGTTGAACAAGAAAAAAGTGGGATGTTGAGGTGGGAGATGGAAAGGTCAGAATTTTATCTCAGATTTCAAAATATAGAAGAGGAAAAAGGAGAAAATTTGGTTGCGATAATGATAGAAATTTTGGCAGATGCTTTGGAAATTACAGAGGAAAAGATGATGGATGGAGTAGATGAGGTATATCGAGTTTATACAAGATATGCGATGAGAAATAAATTACCCAAGGAAGTCCATATTAGATTTACCAAAAAATCCATTAAAACACAAATATTACAAGTAGTAAGAGAGAAAACATTGAAATACAAAGGTAAAGAAGTTGTGGTTTTAAAACAAACACCCAGAAGAGTGAGAGAGATGAGAAGAGAATATCGATTTCTGACCAAAATGCTACTGGAAAACGAAGTGAATTATAGATGGCTGATTCCAGAAGGACTAATGTTTAGGTGGCAAGAGCAGAGACATAGAATTGATTCAATTGAGAAAGCAGAACTTTTCCATGCAGAATTTTTTGGAGGAAGAAGAGAGGAGGCAGAGAAAGAGGTCTCATTAATTGAGTTTCAAGAGGAACAACTGGAGACTGAAAAAGAGAAAGGAGCTGTAGGTGGACAGGTGGATAGTAAAGAACAGTGTGAAGTGAGATCCACGAGAGCTGTTAGACCTAAATATAAAGCATAATCATGGAAGAAAAAAACCTGATCACAATGAATATACTTAATTCAGCTGTTAAAAGAAGGAAAACTTTTCATAAATTAGAGAAATTAAAATTTGATATAATCTGTCTACAAGAAGTTCATATTAAAAAACAATATGAACAATTGCTAGTACAGCCAAAATTGGGGAAAATATTTACTTCTTTGACTCAATGTAAGAAAAGAGGAGTGGTTCTATACATTAAAGAGGCTATCCCAGCAAAACTGATCTACACGGATGAAGACGGAAGAGTATTAATGGTAGAAATAATGGACAATAATATAAAAATACTCTTGATTGCAATTTATGCTCCGAATGATAAACAAGAAGAGTTTTATAAAAAGCTACACATGAAAATAATTGGACTGGACTATGTTAATATAATTATGATGGGAGATTTTAATGGAATTGTGGACAATAAATTGGACTACATAGCAACAACAACAAAGCAAAATAGAAAGGCTCTCCCTAAATCTTTTTTTAAAAATGACAGACGAACTAACTTTAAAAGATATTTGGAGAGAAAGAAATGTTAAAGCTAAACAATATACTTTTTATTCAAATAGACATTTATCATGGTCCAGATTAGATATGAGTTGGATCTCAACAGAATTAATATCCAATATTCAAGAAACAAATATTGAAACAAGTACTTGGGCAGATCATAGCCCAATGACAATTAAATGGAAGGGACAAAAAAAAAAAAGATTGAGATGGACATTAAATAATACTATTTTAAAGGAGAAAGATTTTATACAATGGATGGAGAAGGAATTGGCTTTTTTCTTTAGAGAAAATAAAAAAGAAGATACTTCAATGCAGAATGTTTGGGAAACAATGAAGGCATACGCTAGAGGTTTGATAATAGATTATACAAGAAAAAAGAATATTAGGAAAAGGCAAGCTTCTAAGGCCTTGGAAGATGAGTATAAAAGACTTGAAAAAGAATTACAGAAAATGCCACAGAAAAAAGATATTAAATTGAAGCTGGATGTAATTAAACATAAAATGGAATTAATAGAGAAAGAACAATTGGCACAGAAAATCAGAAATTCTAAACAGAATTATTTTGAAGATTCAAATAAACCAGGTAGATGGCTAGAATATAAATTGAGAAAGGAGAAGGAATCAAGAAAAATATTGAAGCTAATAGATGATCAAGGCCAAGTTTGTTATGGTAATAAGGAGAAAAAAGAAATTATTCGAGATTTTTATGGGCAACTATATAAACAAGAGAATATTGATGAGGAAAAAGTCAAACAGTATTTACAGAATGCTAATTTACCGAAGATACCTAAAGAGACTGAAGAAATGCTAGAAAGCAATATAACAATGATGGAATTAAATGAAGCATTTAAGAAACAAAACAATGGGAAAGCTGGGTCCAGATGGGCTTCCGGCAGAATTCTATAAAACATTTCAAGAATCATTGAGCATCCCATTGTTAGAAGTCATGAATGAAGTTATGTTAAAAAAGATGATACCCAAAACATGGTCAGAGGCTTATATCACATTTATTCCAAAAGAAGAGACTGACCTACTGCAAATTAAGAATTATAGACCTATTTTTTTTATTGAATGCAGACTATAAAATCTTTGCTTCAATTTTAGCGGAAAGACTTAAAAAATATTTAAATAATTTTGTTCACCCAGATTAAAATGGATTTCTGCCAAAGAGACAAATCAGAGACAATATAAGAGTAATCTTGGATACTTTGGAATACTATGAGGCTCATCCTGAAAAGCAAATGGCTTTGATATTCCTAGATGCTCAAAAGGCATTTGACAACGTGAACTGGAGATTTATGTAATTACTATTGGAACAGATGGGTTTTGCTAAAAAATTTACTCAAGCAATAGAAGCCATATATAATAAACAGACAGCAAAGGTAATGATGGAGGGGGAACTTACAGATTTTATTAATATAAGAAAAGGCACAAGACAAGGATGTCCCCTATCTCCTTTGCTATTTGTGTTGACCTTGGAAATGTTGAATAGAAATATTAGGGATGATAAAAGCATAAACGGAATGAAAATTAAGAAGGAAGAATTTAAACTACAAGCTTTTGCTGATGATTTAGCTTTTATTCTGGAAGACCCGTTAGAAACAGCTCCAAAGTTATTGGAAAAGATAGAGACATATGGGGAGGTGGCTGGTTTGAAATTAAATAAAGATAAAACAAAGATTTTGACAAAGAACATGCTATTGAGACAGAGAGAAGAACTGGCAGATCTTTTGAAAATCCAAGTTACAAATAAGGTTAAGTATCTGGGGATATATTTGACAACAAGATGTAGCACATTAAAAGAGAATAATTATATTAAACTCAAACAACAGATAGCTACAGATTTGAAGAAGTGGGAAAATTTGCAATTGTCATCAATAGGGAGAATCTCAACAATCAAGATGAATATTTTACCCAGAATTTTATTTTTGTTCCAAACAATACCAATTAGGCTTGGAAAAGACTATTTTGAAGATTTAAATAAAATTATGTTGAAGTTTATATGGCAAGGTAAAAAAGCGAGAATAAAGCTAAAGCTTTTGCAAGACGTTAGAATTAGAGGAGGTTTTGGCCTGCCTAATTGGGAATTGTACTATCAAGCTGCAAGTTTGATGTGGGTCAAAGAATGGATAACATTAAGAAAGCATAGATTGTTGACATTAGAAGGGCATGATTTGCTGTTGGGCTGGCATGCTTTTTTATGGTATAAGGGAACTAAAACACAGGGTTATTTTAGAATACATTATGTACGGGAGTCTTTGTGGTTAAACTGGGAGAAGATAAAAAGACAATGTTATTTGAAAATTCCAGTTTGGTTATCGACGATTGAAGCATTTTCCTATCCTATAATTTATAAGAAGGAACAAACAGTTAGATATGGGGAACTATTGGATGAAAAGGGTGAACTTAAATCGATCCAAAACTTAGAGGAACAAGGTATAAGGATGAATTGGTTTTCATATGCGCAAATACATTCAAGGTATGATGAAGATTCTAAAACGGAGGGATTCTATGATAAGCAGACTGATTTAGATAAGATTTTGATGGGTACTGATGAGAAGGTGATTAAAAAATTATATGGTTATTTACTGGGAATTAAATTAGAGGAAGAACAAGTCAAAGAAACGATGATTGTTTGGGGGAAGAATTTTGGATATGGGATTGATCTAGAGAAATGGCAAAAATTGTGGTGTCAAAATTATAAAATGACAATGTCAACAGCATATAAAGAAAACTTGTATAAGATGTTTTACAGGTGGCACTTTCCCCCGACAAGAATAGCAAGAATGTTTAAGAACAAATCTGAAAAATGCTGGAAATGTCATCAGATACCCGGCTCGTATTACCATATGTGGTGGACTTGTGAGGACGCTAGAAAATATTGGACTAAAATTCGCATGTGGTTCGAAAAAATGACAAAGAAACACATAGACTTGAAACCAGAGATCATCTTATTGGGAATTTTACCCGATATATATAGTAAAGATTTGAAATACCTGATTGTAAATGTATTAACAGCGGCTAGGATTGTATTTGCTAAAAATTGGAAGAATGAGAAAATACCATTACAGGAAGAAATTATTAAGAAAATATTGGGATGTGCTGAGATGAGTAGATTGACAATTTAAATTAGAGAGCAAGAGGAGAAACAATTTTATGAAATTTGGGGTCTTTTTTTATCAATGGCTAGATGATAAGATATGATAATAAAATATTTACAATGCTAGACAGTAAGGAATATCTTTATTTTGCTATTTTGTTATTACTTTGTTGTTTGATGCTATATTTATAAAGGGTTTTTTAGGATTGATTTGGTATGACTATATGATTTGTTACAGAATAAACTGGTTAAAGTATTGTTATCTCATAAAGCATGAATGATTAAAAGTATAGTCAAAAATTTCTTTTTTTTTTAGTGATATTAGGATATATAAGTTTGGATTGACAATAGAGTTGTTATATAACATAATTGTAATTAAGACTACAAAATAAATGCACAAAACTGATGAACCAACTGACACACTGGATGTACATATGAGAGTTGATGTTTTATTGTTTTGTTTGTCTTGTTTGTTTGTAGAAAATTAATAAAATCTTTTTTAAAAAAACAACATCGCGGAAGTACAGACGATCGTTACCCACCAGGGCGCTTTTAAATGCAACCGACTCCAATTCGGAGTGAGCGTGGCCCCAGGGATTTTTCAAAGTCTGATGGAGAGACTTTTGCAAGGGATCAAGGGTGTCGTGCCATATTTTGACGACTTTTTAACTGCGGCCCCGAATAGAGAAGTACTAAAGAGGCATCTTAAAATGGCTCTCCAGAAATTTAAAGAGTCCGGCCTAAAATAAATGTTAACTGTGTACAGAGAAAGTAGAGTTCCTGGGGTACCTAATCGATAAGCAAAGCATTCACCCCACGAATAGCAAACTAAAAGCAATCAAAAATGCCCCAAGACCCAAGAACAGAACAGACCTCCAAGCTTTCCTGGGGCTCATTAACTTTTACAACATCTTCTTGCCCCAGAAGGCAACTGTAGCTGAGTCCCTACATAGACTTCTCGACAAAAAAGCCACCTGGGTCTGGGGACACCAAGAGGAGCACGCATTCCGACAAGTGAAAAACTTACTAACCTCAGATGCTGTTTTAATGCAGTATAACGAGACCTTGCCTTTAACAATTACATGTGATACGTTACCATTTGGAGTAGGAGCCATTTTGAGTCATGTGTTACCAAATGGTAGTGAGGCCCCTATTGCCTATTTTTCAAGGACCTTATCGAGAGCTGAACGTAACTATAGCCAAATTGACAAAGAGGCTCTTGCTGTTGTATCTGCTGTGAAAGGGTTTCATGAATATGTGTATGGACGAGTTTTTACTATTATTACCGATCACAAACCTTTGCTGGGAATTATAGCGGGAGACAAGCCAACCCCCTATATACTGTCGCCCAGAATGACTCGTTGGTCGGAGTTCTTAGCTGCGTACAACTATAAATTGCAACACTGCCCGGGGAAAGCCATTCCCCACGCTGATGCATTGAGCTGTGCCCCACTTCCAGAAACCATCAACGACCCAGCTCCAACCCTCACGACATTCCAGATTGAAACACTACATTCACTGCCGCTAACAGCCAGAGACATCGCTATCGAAATGAAATGAGATCCTGTCCTGGCGCGAGTTCTCAGCTGGGTCGAACAAGGATGGCCAGTAGAACAAACCCCTGACGACTTCACCCCTTTTAGAAACCGGCAAACAGAACTTTTTTCGCAGAAATGCTGCATCCTATGGGGAGACAGATTCGTCGTCCCAGAGCAGTTACAACGAGCAGTTTTGAAAGCATTGCATGACGGTCACCCCGGCATCGTGCGTATGAAAGCGCTCGCACGAAGCTACGCATGGTGGCCGGGCATCGATAAGCAAATCAAAGCCTGGGTAAAGACTTGTCTAAAATGCCAAGAAGTCAGCAGTGCCCCACCTAGAGCAACTCCAATGGAGTGGGAAACCCCCCGGGGGACGTGGTTCTGCATCCACGTTGACTTTGCGGGACCTACTAAGGGACATACGTTCCTCCTAACAGTGGATGCCTATTCCAACTGGCTCGAAATCCACAAGATGAAGACTACTACAACCGATTCAGTCATCCGCAAATTAAATAAACTATTCGCAACACATGGGCTGCCAGACATTCTAGTCTCTGACAACGGACCCCAGTTCACCACCCTGGCATTTGAACAATACTTAGCGGACCAGGGTATCCGCCATGCGCTAACTTCGCCGACGCACCCTGCGGCCAATGGCAGCGCCGAGCGCATGGTCCAATTTGTTAAAAAAACTCTCCACAAAATGGACCATGGGGACATTGACAACAAACTAAACAGAATACTCCTACTCCAACACATCACCCCGCACAGCATCACCAACAAGACTCTAGCTGAACTGTTGATGGGACGCAAGCTCTGCTCCCACCTCAACCATCTCCACCCGTCCTACGCGCCAGAGAAACCCTGTGGATCTAGCGGAAAATGCCGCGAGTTCATGGTAGGCAACTTAGTCTTTGCTAAAAACTTCTCCAGCGAACCATTATGGGTCGAAGCATCCATAACTCAAACCACCGGGCCCAGATCATACCGTGTGCAAACATTGGATGGAAAGATATGGAAACACCATATAGATCAGCTTCGCTCTAGGCTGCAACCCAGTTCCTGTTACTCCTGTGACTCTCAAACTGAGGGGGGAGGGGATGTCGAAGAATCCGAATTCGAGATGGTGGAAAGCGGAATCGAAGGAAGTCAGCAGCCAGGCGCATTACATGAAGAAGAATCAGGGAGAGGGGTTGCCTCACCACAGAGGAAAACCTCAATGGAGGTGAGTCTGCAGAGACCGGAGGACAACAATGACAGAATTAGAGGCACCGAGTCATCCAGTGAGGATGCGGAACTGCCCGTACCAGATAAATCAAAAAATGTTCCACTGAAACCGGACTACAGACAGGAACCGGTGGGATAGCGCAAATCTAATAGACAGTTAAAACAACCTGCATATCTACGGGATTACGTCACCGCACCCCTCAAACAGAACCTAGGGGGAAGAGGTGTTATGAACTAATAAAGGTGTTTAATAAAGTTTTAACAACCTTAAGAAAAACCAGGGTTCTAATCCTGCACTTCTGATTGGCTGATAATAGCGAAATCAGATTGGTCCCTTCTGGGAAATCTGATTGGCTGTTAATGGGCCAACTCTAATTGGTTCAAGGGTTTCTCATTGGCTAATAGGACAGCAGCCAACCCTATAAAAGGGCTGCTGCTGCCCTAGGTTTTTGCTCTGTTCAGTGTGCTTAATAAAGAGTTGAAGTTCACTGTCACTGCCTCGTCTCCGCTCCTTGTACCCATGCACAGAACTTAACAGAATGCATGATAGAAATAAGAAACTGTAAGTCAAATAGAAAGGAAGAGAGGAAAGGAAGGAGGGTAGGTGGATCAACTGTGAAACTCAAGTAACAATTTAAGAAATGCTATCAACATCTTTCAGATAAACAGCCTAGAGAACAGGAACTAAATTATATTTTTTGTTTCTTTCCTTTGCCAATTTAAAGATCCCTCTTGTGTTCTTAATGCAGGAAAAAATACCCTTGATAGACAATGCTGCATGGTATTTTGCATTTCCTATAGTTCACCAAATAAATCTTTTGTTATCTTGATTTTATGTTTCATTGCCCCCTGCTGTTTGATTCTATCTCAGCCTTTGTTCTAAATGTGCAATGCCCTGTCCTGAATATGATTTAAAATTGATTACAGTTGTCTTGCCTGAAGTATTACAGCGTTCAAACTGTAGCTTTCAATTAACTTTGTATTGATTATTCTGAAAATGTATCAGGTTTGCTTAACTGCCTCTTATTTGTTATTATATTTATCTTCTACAAGGAAAATAACATGGATCAGAGTACCCAAAAACAAAAAAACCAACCACTCAACCCAAATAACACCTTCTCGCTCACTTTCTTTTAATGATTTTCTTTCAGAAGTAGCTGAATTTACTACAGTATTTTATTCTCATTAGTATTGAAAATCAGAGGTGGTGTTCAGCAAGTTCTGACCAGTTCTGGAGAATTGTTAGCAGAAATTTTGAGTAGTTTGAAGAACCGGCAAATACCACCTCTGACTGGCTCCGCCCCCATCTATTCTCTGCCTCCTGAGTCCCAGTTGATTGGCTGGGTCTTCTTTGGTTGTCCTGCACAGGAGAACGGAGCTGGAAAGCAGGTTAGTGGGGTGGGGAGGGAATGAGATTTTGCAGTCTCTTTCCCCTGCCACGCCTACAAAGCCATGCCTACAAAGCTATGCCCACATAACTGGTAGTAAAAAAATTTGAATCCTACCACTGGTGAAAATGATCCATGGTTACAATCTGATCTGTGCAAATAAATTGTTTGGGGCATATAATTCTGATCCAGGATACAAAGTCTCGTTTCTTTCTAGAAATTGTGGGATAGGAAAATTTTAAGTTCAAACTCTTTCCTGTATATTTCTGTGAGTACAATTCATATAATGGAAGAATCTAATGGAAGTAGAGTCTACTACATAGTATGTGTGTGTGTCCTCAGGACCATGGAAATTCTGTTTAATTTGCTGGCTTGTTTGTAAAACTGGTCCCATCTCCACATGTAGAGTCATCATAATCCTTCTGAAGTGTCATAGAAAAATGGACAGTTACAGCAGACTGTTGCTTTTTCCCATCTTCTGTGGTTAGGATATTTATATTGAAATCATCATTAGGTTGTTTGAACCTGGTCTTTCTTTCAGGTCCCATTTTGGAATGCTCTGCATGGGTTTGTGCGTATTAGTTTTAAATGACAACTTGTGGCATTTCAGTATCTCTTCGATTACTTTCTTCTGTGTTTATCAGTGTTTATGAGCTGATTCAAATTTCCAAAATCGTTTGATCATTCAGGAGGAAGCAGAGGAGGTTGAAGATCATAAGGAGGAGGAGGAGAATGAGGAAGAGGAAGAGGAGGAAGAGAAAAAAGAGGAGGAAGAGGAGGAAGAGGAGGAGAAGGAAGAAGAAGAGGAGGAGGGGAGGCAAATCCAGATCATTTTGTACAATCTTTGGGCCAAAGCATCAAACTTTCTGGTCATTCAATTCCTGTTGTAACCAATGGCTTAAACACTCAGTTGATTTGATAAAAGCAGAACTTGCACTTGGGGAGGAAATGCTAGGCAGCAAACAGGAAAAAAAAAAAAAAAGCAGGTTGACTTTATACTTTGGGTAATAGCCATTAACCATATGGATGGCTTTAAAAGAGGACCGGATAAGAGGACAGGTTGATCAATAGACTTTGGTCTTGAAGATGCCATGTTATTTTTAGATTGGACTTTGGCGTATTTCCCAATTGCAGGGAAGCAATTGTTAGAAATGGTCTAGAAATTGAGTGGTGCAATGGCCTAGAGGTGGAGCTCTTGCCTCACAATCAGGAGGTTGCTAGTTCAATCCTAGGTAGAAGCAGATATTTCTCTTTCTGGGCACACTGAGAATATATCTGCTGAACAAAATTCTGGATTGGAAACAGGAAGGGCATCTGGCCAGTAAACACTCAGCTCCATTCAGTTGCCCAGACTCCGCCCCACAAGGGATTATGGGGTTATTAAAAGAAGATGAATGGTTAGAAAATGGTCTCTGTGTCCTGCTTTGGAGCACCCTTCAAGCATGTGATGGGCCTCGGTGAAAAGCAAAACCCTGAACCTTGGTTCAACCAACAAGACTACTTTTTCTTCCTTTCACTCCCTGTGGGAGGGGGAAAAAAGTGGATTGCCTATTTTGAAAATTCCAGCACTGGAAGTAAAAAGTTGAGACCAGACATTCTTGAAATTGCTAGCAGCAGAGGAATCAAATCCTTTTCTAAAATGGTCAGCATTTTTCTTCCTGGCCACAGGCTTAGAGCACATTCAATCTCATGAGACGTGATGGCATGCAGAAGAAAGTGTCAACGCTTGTGTAGAAAAGCTGATAAAATCACGAAAGCAGTGAAATGTTGAGGGAGAATGTAATGATTCCCAATCATCCTCTCCTTGAATTGAATTAGCCTTCAGACTTCACAATACCTTCAAAACTGCTTCTTGAGATGTATGCCAGGACGATAGCATTTTCATCAGGAAGGGAAGGGGAAGAAGGGAAAAGGAAGGGAAGGGAAAGAAAGGGAGGGATGGGGAGGGACGGGAAATAAATGAAAGGGAAGGGGAGGGGAGGGGAGGGGAAAGAAGGGAAAAGGGAGGAGAGGGAGAAAGGAGGAGAGGAGAGGAAAAGAAAAGAAGAGGGGAGGGGAGGAGGGGAGGAGGAGAAGAGATGAAATACAGAAAGGGAGGGGAAGGCAAGGAGAGAGGAGGTGAAGGGAAGGGAAAGGAAGGGAGGGATGGAGAGGGACAGGAAATAAATGAAAGGGGAGGGGAGGGGAAGAAGGAAAGAAGGGGATAAGGAAAGTACGGGGAGGGGAAGGGAAGGGAAGAGTGAAAGGGAAGGAAGAGGGAAGGGAGGAGAGGAGAGGAAAAAAGAGGAAGAGAGGGGAGGAGAGGAGAGGGGAGGGGAGAAGGAGAGGAGGAGAAATGAGAGAGGGAAAGGGAGAAGAAGGCAAGGGAAGGGAGAAACCTACAAAAGACATTGAAAACCACAGTCATATAACCATGGGATGCTGCAAACAGCTGTAAAGATGAGCTGGTTACCACACACCCAAAATGTGATCGTGTGACAATGGGGGTGGGTGGGGGGAATGAAGGAACTTTGAAGGTTTTAAGTACCTTTCAGAGGATCTGTCATAACTTTGACAGTCACTAAGCAACTGGTCATAAGTCAGGGACTATCTGCCAGGCGTTCTAGAAAGCAGGCAGGATAGTGGGGAAAGCACAGTTCCCTGATCTCACCTGATGACAGGAAGTGGGAACACGAAATCCAACTCTGTGCCCATTTATAAAAAACAGGACAAGAGGTTAAGGCACCAGACTAGAAAGCAGAAGATGGGGAGTTCTAGTCCAGCCTAAGCCATGAAAGCTGTAATGTGTGACTTTGGGCAAGTCCAGCTCACAGGGATGCTGTAGTGAGGAAAGGAGGAGGAAGTAGGTGTGTTGGATCTGTTCTATGCCTTGAGTGATTTGTAAAAAATAATGACAGGATACAGATAAACAAATAAAAAACCTACGATTTATGAGAAGGAGAAGAGCTTTATTAAGATCCTTCCTATCTGCATTCCAGAACACTGGAGGGGAAACATTGCAATTATATTGACCTCTAATGGAAATTATTACACCTTTTAATTACAAAAAGGAAGGAATAAATGGCAAGAGGTTTTTGGCATTAGGATGGTAGTACACTGGGTGGTAATGGAAAAATTAGGAGAGAGGGAGAGAGAGAGAGAAAGAGGGAGGGAAGGAGGATGGAAGGAAGAAGAGAGAGAGAGAGAGAGAGAGAGAGAGAGAAAGAAAGAAAGAAAGAAAGAAAGAAAGAAAGAAAGAAAGAAAGAAAGAAAGAAAGAGGGAGGGAGGAGAGAGAAAGAAAGAAAAAAGATGAAAGAAAAAGAAAGGAAGAAAGGAAGGAAAGGGGAGAGAAAGAAAGAAAGAAAGAAAGAGAGAGAGAGAGAGAGAGAGAGAGAGAGAGAGAAGGGAGGGAGGGAGGGAGGGAGGAGAGAGAAAGAAAAAAGAAGATGAAAGAAAAAGGAAGGAAGGAAGGAAGGAAGGAGGGAGGGAGGGAAAGGGGAGAGAGGAAGAGAAAGAAAGAAAGAGAGAGAGAGAGGAAGGAAGGAAGGAGAGAGTGAAAAAAGGAAGGAAAGAGAGAGAGAGAGAGGGAGAGAGGGAGAGAGAAAGAATAATGTGGATGTGAAAATAGAGGACAGCAAATTGAAGACATAGCAACAGCAATGCAGGACGGGGTCACCAGTACATTTGGAGATAAAGAGCATCTATTTGAGTTTGCTTCTGGGAAAATATGATTAATGGCAACGTCTGAAACTAAGAAGTTAAAAATAGATTTGTGATTTGTGGGAGTCTTCCTGCAATTTCCAAAGGTGTTTTTTTTTAAAAAAGTCAATATACCGAGGCTGTTCTCTGAAAGTGTACAGTTTGTGAGATAACATTGAGGTTTTGTGGAGCTGCTGCGAAAAAAGGGGGGATTTCATGAATTGTTAAAGAGTATTGTATTCAATAAATGAACATAGCCAAAAAAAAAACCCCAAACAACTGCAATAGGATGGGATTCAACTGATTCCAATTGGAGAAGGATAAAGGTCAGTGGAATTGTTCAGAGAAATCAAAGCGCATAGGCATGGGCACAGACAAAGGTAAGTTATTTCGTCAATAAATAAAAACACTTTTGATAAATAAAACACTTGCTTAAATGTAGGCATTAGTTATTGTGAGGCTAGGACAGAGATGCCACTGTTCATCATGGAAATTCATAATGATCTCTCTTAGCATTCAGATAAGTTGCTGTTATTATTTATCAAATTCATTTGCTTCCAATCTCATATCAAAGTGACTTACGGCATAAAAAAAAAACATGCCAATCATCACACATGAATGTACGCTAAATAAAATCCCAATGCAGACAGAGTAAAATCATTGACACAAGAATGGAATGGGATGGGATGGAACAAAACAGAACAGAGCTGAATAGAGAAGAAATAGTGTAGTGTAGTGTAGAGCAGAGTGGTGTAGAATAGAATAGAATAGAATAGAATAGAATAGAATAGAATAGAATAGAATAGAATAGAATAGAACAGAGTGTTGTGTAGTGGAGTATAGTGTAGAACAGAACAGAACAGAATAGAATAGAATGCTTTATTTATTTATTTAATTTATATTGCTGCCTATTCGCCCACGATGACTCGAGGCGGCTTACACAATGTAAAACCATATTTAAAACAAAAAATAAAAATAAAAAAACAATACCAACTAACAGAAAGAATCAAATAAATTAGTAAAGTACAATAGAACAAAATTTGGAAAAAACAAAAAACAAAACAAAACAAAAAACCAAAAACCAACTCCCACTCCCCCCTGCCCTGAGGACAGCAGATCACACTAGCCATTTGATGGGCTCCATCCCGCTCTGGGTTCCCCAGGCCTGCTGGAAGAACCAGGTCTTCAGTGCCTTCCAGAAGAGTGCTAGAATGAGGGTCTTTCTAATCTCTGGGGGAATGATATTCCAGAGAGAGGGAGCTACCATGGAGAAGGCCCTTCTTCTGGTTCCCACCTGGTGTATCTCCCTCAGAGGTCGGACCCGCAACATTCCCTGCCTCCTCACTCTAATGGGTCGGATAGATGTGACTGGCAAGATATGTTTTATCAGATAACCTGGACCCAAACCAAATTTATGGGTCAAGTATGATTGGGCACACTAGAAATTTGTCTCTTTTAAGCACTCAGTTTACATGCAAAGGAGGAGGAGGAGGAAGAAAAAGGAGAAGGAGAAAAAGACCAATAAAGAGGGGAATAAATAAGGATAAATAATAGTACTACAGCCACACTACATGTGTAAATATACCTAGGCATTAAATATTTAGCAGAATGATGGCATGGTGGGAAAACTGTCTTTGTGTCCAGCTGTTTTGGCATGCAATGTCTTATAGCAGAGACCCAAAGGCAGAAGTTGAAACAGTTTATGTCCAGGATGTGTGGGGTCTGTAGATACGTTCACAGCCCTCCTTCTGACCCAGTATAGAGATTCTCAATGGAAGGTAGGGTGTTTGGAGGTACAGACAGATTGTAAAGGAGCAGGCAGATGCACTGGGGTGGGGGGAATTAGCTCTTACTTAATCAACCAGCAGCAGTTTGAAATTCCCCCATTGGTGTAGTGGTTAAGATAATTGACCCCAGTTCAGGTTTATCCCTCAACCAGTGAATTTCACCAGATTACTTTGGGCCAGTAAATCTTTCACAGTCAGTCTGGTATGGCAATTTCTATTTGTTGTGGAGGGGAAAAATTGGACAGGAAGTGTATCTATGTTTCTGTCAGTTCCCAATGGGATAAAATTCAAACCATTTAGCATAATCAGTCAATCAATCCTAATTTCCTGATGCCGTTGGATTTGCTATTTGTTACCCTTGGGATTTACACAAAACCCTTGGTGATCCTAAAGATCCTTAACCTAATAGTGCTACAGAAGAGAGGCTCTTAATGATTCTCTTAAAATGGATTATATGATATATTTTTCCCCTCTAGGGATCTCAACAGTACAATGTTGTGTTTTGTTAAGCATTTGTTTGGGATGGCCTTGGAGAAATCATTTTGCAAAGATGTGGGCCCTGAAACATCTATTTCAGACAATCTAGGATTGATTTCATGAGTGGAGATCATGATTAATGGTCCTGGTGTCATTTTTTTTCTAACCTGTGTGCTTTTGAGTCCTGATTCTTGGGTAAGAAAGTGGGAAGCAAATGCCACAGCAACAGACAAGCAAGAGGGCCAGCAGCCAACCCCTAAGATTGCTAGACATGTTCAGCAACCCATTTGGCCTTGATCCCTTCTTGAGTTTGGCTTGAGTACTCAGTAACTTGAATACTATCTTTTATTAATTTTCATAGCCTGATGACAGCTTGACTATCATAAATATGCTCACCATTAAGACTTTCTAATTTTTTTATTCCTGTTTCTTTTTTTTTAATTCGACAGTTTAGAGAAAATATAAATAATAAAAATATAAAATAAGGTTCAAAGGAGAACACAAAACAGTACTGAAGAATGTAATATAAACGAGTGCACCAGAGTTTAAAAATGTCATCAAGGCTAAAGATTACTACAAGGCCATTGACTAGCTCAAAACAGTTGAATCTGTTTCTACAAATTATATCATTTAAGGTCTTAGAATCACCATTACATTAAAACTACATGTGAATATGTTTGCCATTTTACACTTTAGCTTTTGTGTTTACATATTGTTTGTTCTTAGTTTTATTTGTTATTCCTCCTTCCTTTTGATTGATGGTGTTTATGCTATATAACGCCCAGAGTCGGAGTTGTGAGTTGAGCGAGCAGCCTTATAAATCTTGAAATAAATAAACAAACATGAAAATAAATATAAAAACATGGTCAACACACTATAAATTGTCAAATAAACGAAGAGCCCCTCTGGAGGTGTTTCTACTGTCAGATGGAGAAATCCAATACATTGTATATATTTAGAATGCAATAAATGCCTCTTTTGCTAGGGGATATAATTGTAGATCCATATTAGTCTAGATTTAGACTTCCACCTTTTAACACATGTGAATTGATCACTCTATCATTGATCTAATACACCATCATTTCATTGAAATATATTCAGGGGTGGGATTCTACTTGGTCGGACTGGTTCTGTTGAACTGGTTGTTATGATTCTGTGCAGTTAGGAGAACTGACAAATCATGCCACTGGCTGGTCCCACCCTGCCCTGCCCTGCCCACTCACTCCTTACCTGGCACGCATACCATCCAACTTGCCTGCCTTCTGCCTTCGCTTAATTTTTAGTAAGTTCCTCTTTTTCCCTTTTCTTGCCCCCGACCATCAGCTGTTCCGACTATCAGCTGTGACAGGAGATTTCGATTAACTAGAAAGCAGGACATTGTTGGATTTCTTTTTTTTTTTTTTAATGTTATTGATTTTTTAAAGACAAACAAAACATAAGACATAAAGACATACAACCTCCTTTCTAAAAATTACTTATAAGTTTTAACAAGGCAAATAGAACATTATTTTTTAAAGTGTAGTTCCACATTATCACATTTCCATTTAAGCACATATATATCTTTTCCAAATTTCTCATTATTTCTCCCTTCGCTTTTATTCAATTATATTTTTTTCTATCAAGGTTTTATTAATTCTCAATCAAATATAAACATTTATACAGCATAGTTCCAAATTATCACATTTCCATTTAAACACCTATATATCTTTTCTGAATTTCTCATTGTTTCTCCCTTCACTTTTATTCAATTATATTTCTTTCTATCAAGGTTTTATTAATTCTCAATCAAACATAAACATACAAAATACAAAACATAAAACAAGACATAAAAACATAAAACCTCCTTAATGATCATTTGTACATGATCGTTTCCAAATTTCGTTTCCAAATTTCTCATTATTTCTCCCTTTAGTTTTGTTCCTCCAAGGTTTTATTAATTCTCAATCAAACAGAGCTAACCAAAACACAAAACATAAAACTTCTTTTGAAAAGTGGTTTAGCCCCGGGTTACATCTTTTTTTGCAGACCTAAATCAAATTCATGCTCACCTTATATACCATTCTTATCTTATTTACCATTCTATATTTTCTATATAACTTCTCCCTTCTTTTCACTCTCTTAATTATATTTTGTTCATTTCATCTTATTTTAAAATCATTATACTTGTATCTTTTGTCCGTTCTTTTCCAATTATCTATTTATCTCTTCTCTTTAACAGAAAATTTTCCCTGTAATCACTTTTAAAGTGTGATGCCTTTCTATCTTTCCCCTAAATTAACACTTAAAATAATACATAATTTCCATTCTGATTCTGCTTAGTACATTCTACATGTTGCATTTTAAAATAAAAGAATAATAAATTTATAATATAGTTAAATATATAATTTCCATTCTAATTCTAATTCTACTTAATACATTATTTTAAAATAAGAAAATGGAATAGTAAATTTATAATAACATTAAGACAATAATGAATTAAACTATAACTAAGTATTGATCATTTTACACATTCTCTTTAATATTTTATTGAATATTGAGATCTATTATTATTAAACATTTTAATATTTTGTTAAATCTTATAATATTCCAATGGACTATTTCAAATGCAAATACTACAATACTATCTTATGTACTTTTGCAGAATCTTTCTTTAATTATACTCTATCCTTTATCTCTGAAAAAAATCTGCTTTTTTTGCATCTTGTTTCAGGCCTTTGTGGCTTTTCCCCCCTTTTTCCCTCCCTTTCTTCTCCAGTCTGGTCTTTTTGCCCCCCCCCCACTCCTAACCTCCACCTTTTTAACTTCCCCTCTCTGTTGTATTTCTCTTTTCTGTAGCTTTCTAACATTGTACCTTTTTTTCACCTTATTTTTATTTTTCTTGGTTGTTCTATTAAATCTTAAATTCTCATTTTTCCTTCCTCTCTTCCTGTTTTCTTTCTTAATTGAACTTTTCTGTCCATTAAAATGGCTTCTTCTTCTTCTTCTTCTTCTTCTTCTTCTTCTTCTTCTTCTTCTTCTTCTTCTTCTTCTTCTTCTTCTTCTTCTTCTTCTTCTTCTTCTTCTTCTTCTTCTTCTCCTTCTTCCTCATGTATTTGCTGATATGTAGAAACTGCCATTTCTAAGAAGTGGAAGACAGCTCCCAAAGAATCCTTGCTTCTTGTTCTCTTTCCTTTAATTTTTCGTATTCCATCTTTAATTCATCCACAGATAGTGCCATTGTAAAATTTTAAGAACAACCCAGATGTTTTTAATCTTAAAGTAATTTCCAAATGTCAAAGTTATCAAACAATCCAGACAGATACAAAATATTTCCTTTTCTCTTTGCAGTTTTTCCTCCTGGGGCAAAAATCCCAAAATATATTTTAAAGCCGTATTACAGTTAGTTGCTGGTCTTATAATCTTCAAGGCATCTCCTCCAACAAATTTTTAAACATTGTTTTAGTCCTCTCCTTCCCACTACCTTAAAGAAGCAGGTTGCTCATTTGCTTTCTCCGTAGGGAAGTGGAGTGAACTTTCCTTTCAGCACTTTCGTCATTTTAACAACTTGTTTTGGAAACAAATGTATCAATCCAAAAGTCAGGTTTCCAGGGTGTTTAAAAGTATCTTAATGTCCTGGTTCAGCCAAGAAAACTTATCCTTCTGATTCTTTCTCCTGCACAGTCTTATCTGGTTGAAGATTCCTTTGTGGCTGCCATTTCCGACAGCCACTCCACCGCCTCAGGAAAAAAGAATCTATCTGGCTGGGGAAAGGGGCTGCAATATCCCCAGACCCCTGCCCGGATCTCCTCTATCTTCCACTGCCCCTCCGGGGTAGTGACAACCCCCAAATCCAGTTGGATCGAGGGTACCTCAGCGGTGAGAACAGCAGGCACCCACAGAAATGCGGATTCCTGCCACCGCCGAAGCCTTGCAACCGGAAGCCCGGAAATTGTTGGATTTCTTGCTTTCTACCTAATCCAAAAGCAGAGCTGAACCTTCCTTGGGACTGAAGCTTCTATTTTTCAGTGCAGACTCAGGTAACAGATTGCAGAAAGATTGATCTCTGAGTGAATCTATCTGCCTGCCTGCTTTGCCTGATTTTGGGTAAAAGTTGCTCGTTTTTAAAATAAAAAATTAAATATTGACATAAATATTTATGATATTTACATACAAGCCATGCCCAGCCAGTCATATGATCAGCAAGCCATTCCCACCCAGTCACATGACCACTAAGCCACACCCACAAATTAGGCCACACCCACAGAACTAGTTAAGAAATTTGAATCCTTCCCCTGAATATATTCCCCCCACAACACAAACCTTCAACAAGTAGTCCTCAACAGTTCATTTAGTGATTGTTCAAAGTTACAATGACGCTGAAAAAAAGTGACATATGACTGACACAACCATTGCAGCATCCCCCAGGGTCAGGTGTTCAAAATTCATGGGCATGACCACTGGCTCATACTTACGATGGTTTGCAATGTCCTGAGTTTACATGATCCTCTTTTTTGGGATTTTCAGACAAAGCAAATTCAATGGGGAAGCCAGATTCAATTAACAACCATGTTACTAGCTTAACAACTATAATGATTCACTTAACAATGGTGCCAAGAAAGATCATAAAATGGGGCAAAATTCACTTAACCGCTTTCTTATTTAGCAACAGAAATGTTGGGCTCAGTTTTGGTGGTATGTTGAGAACTTCCTGTTTAAGTTGCTTTTATACATTTTAAAGTAGAAACTGATTCTATAACCAAGCTAGATTATGGGGGAAATTGGAGGAAAATTGGATTGATCAACTTTTCTTCATTTATTATGCATGTTTAATGAAGAAACCTTACTCAGAGTAAGATGTAACCTCCAGGGCCACCTCACCAGTGCCATCAGAATTGAAAAGGGCACCAATAGTCGTGGGATTAAAAAAAAATTACTACCGGTTCTGCCCTTTTAAGACCATTAGATGTTCTTGAAATTTTGCCTCATCATCTACAAATAGTAAACTATAGAGATGTCTTCCAGCAAGTTTTGTGGAGCACAAACATAGGTGTGTTTGAGCTGTTGGTGGGCATGGTGTGGGTTGGGCGGTATGGCTTGGTGGGCATGACAGGGGAAGGATATTGCAAAATCTCCATTCCTTCCCCACCCCACTAACCTGCTTTCCAGTTCCATTCTCCTGTGCAAGGCAACAAAAGGAGACCCAGCCAGTCAGTTGGGACTCAATGGGAGGCAGAGAATAGATGGGGGCGGAGACAGTCAGAGGTGGTATTTGCCAGTTCTCCAGACTACTCCAAATTTCCACTACTGGTTCTCCAGCATTGGTCAGAATCTGCTGAATACCACCTCTGGGGACCTATGTTTGTGCTCCACAAAACTTGCTGGAAGACATCTCTATAATTTACTATTTGTAGATGATGAGGCAAAAATTTAAAGAACATCTAATGGTCTTAAAAGGGCATTAAGAACACTACCACAGCAGTACTCTGGACATCAGCTAATACTCAATTATTAGAAAGCCAAAATCATAGCATTTGCCAAAAGTCCCAAGAGCCATTCCACAAGGTCTCCCCTTTCAAATACTTGGGAACAGTCTTTTACTTTGCTAACAATAGGAAATCCCACGGGGCTACATTACTGAAAATGTATAGGGGAATTTAACTGCCATCCTCAATTGTTTTAAGGCAAGAGAGAGAGAGATGATAGATGGATAGATGGATAGATGGATAGATGGACAGATGATAGATAGATAGATAGATAGATAGATAGATAGATAGATAGATAGATAGATAGATAGATAGATAGATAGATCATAGAAATAGAGGTAGAAATGATAGAGAGATAGATAGAGATGAGATAGAGATAGAGATAAAATACTTGAAGTAACACCAGTAGCACAACTTCTTTACGAAGCTCAACTTTATAATTATATACCACTAGAACTCAGATATCCTCTTCTGCTTTTCTAAAGTTGGGTCTTCAAGTTCCAAAATGTGTCTCTACTGCTATCCTGAGATTAGAGACAGGACTCTTCTATGACCACAATGAAAATTTGTTTTGATTTGATCACTAACATGATAGCACAATTGTGATATTTGAGGGGCTCCTACAAAGACAAATTATGTTCCAAAGCACCAAAAGGCAAGATGAGAAACAATAGTTGGAAACTAACCAAGGAGAGAAGTGACCTAGAACTGATGAGAAATTTCCTAATGGTGAGAGCAATTAATCAATGGAACAGCTTGCCTTCAGAAGTTGTGGGTGTCCCAACACTGGAGGTTTTCAAAAAGAGACTTCATTTGTCTGAAGTGATATAGGATCACCTGCTCAAATTAGTGGGTTGGACGAGAAGACCTCCAAGGTTCCTTCCAACTTTATTATTCTATGTCCTATGTTGCAATCTAAGGCATTGTAAATAAAGATAAAAGTAATGTTTCCATTGTAAAAAATTGTTAAGCATTTCTATTTTTCTTATGCCCATTTTGGAATATTTGAAAATATCTTTGACCTTCACAGTATTGAAAGTTTCTTCCTCCATGCTTTGTTTAATTAGTAAACTCTTGAATTGACTCATATCAAAAACTGATTCTGACTTGTTCAAAATTAAAGAAAAAAGATTGTTACAAGGTGAGCTTTCTTTTTTTACATATTAGTTTTGTTTAATTTGAAAAGACCTTTCAAATGTCATAATAAAAATGTTTCCCTGAACTTTTCGTTCAGTCAGTTCCTGTTTGAAAAGTTGGTGTGTTATTTTATTCTTCAGTTCTTGCTTTCGCTTTTTTTTCTTTTTATATTTTTTATACTTATTTATTCTTGTGTCTTGTTCATATTCCTTTAGATAGGCATGGTTTGGGTTACACTATATTGCAATTGTGATTATGATTTATGTTAATCAGATTGTAGGATACTTTTTTGTTTGTTTTATATCTTGTATAAGAAGCCAAGAATAATTAATTGCAGTGGGGTAGAGGTTTAAAAAAAACCATCAGTTTAAACCACTTTAGAAGTTCTTATAGAAGTCTTTATAGGCCAAGTGTGGTTGGACACACAAGGAATTTCTCTTGGTGCAAATACTCTCAGTATACATAAAAGAAAAGATACATTTGTCAAGAATCATATGGTGCAACACTTAATGATAGTTATAGGGTACAATAAGCAATCAAATCATACAAGGAAACAGTCAATATAAATCATAAGGATACAAGCGACAAAGTTACAGGCGTACAGTCACAAGTGGGAAGGGATGGGTGATAAGGAGCGATGAGAAGATTGACAGTAATAGTAGTGCAGACTTTGTAATAGGGAATTATTTGTTTAGCAGAGTGATGGCTTTCAGGGAAAAACTGTTCCTGTGTCTAGTTGTTCTGGTGTGCAGTGCTCTATAACATTGTTTTGAGGGAAGGAGTTGAAACAGTTTATATCCGGGATGTGAGGGGTCTGTAAATATTTTCACAGCCCTCTTTTTGACTTGTGCAGGGTACCGGTCCTTGATTGAAGGGAGGTTGGTAGTAATTGTTTTTATAATGCCTTGGTAAGGCCACACTTGGAATATTGCATCCAGTTCTGGTCACCATGATGTAAAAAAGATGTTGAGGCTCTAGAAAGAGTGCACAGAAGAGTAACAAAGATGATTAGGGGACTGGAGGCTAAAACATATGAAGAACAGTTGCTGGGATTGGCTATGTCTAGTCTGATGAAAAGAAGGACTAGGGGTGACATGATAGCAGAGATCCAATATATCAGGGGTTGCCACAAAGAAGAGGGTATCAAGCTCTTCTCCAAAGTACCTGAAGGCAGGACCAGAAGCAATGGGTGGAAACTAATCAAGGAGAGACCCAACCTAGAACTAAGGAGAAATTTCCTGACAGGACAATTAATCAGTGGAAGAATTTGCCTCCAGAAGTTGTAAATGCTCCAACATTGGAAGTTTTTAAGAAGAGATCGGATAACTATTTGTCTGAAGTGGTGTAGGGTTTCCTGCCTAAGCAGGGGGTTGGACTAGAAGATCTCAAAGCTCCCTTCCATCTCTGTTATTCTATTTTTTTTTCTATTTTAATATGGAGTCCCTTCCCAATGCCCATTAAGTTAAGTTTACCAACTCTTCCATTCATTGATTGATTGAATGAATCTTCAAGTCAATCATGAATCCTGATGACTGCCTGGACAAGTCCCTGCTGTTTTCTTTGAAAGTTGTTTTTCCCCCAGAAGTGGTTTGCTATTGCCTTTCCAGGGTAGTGAGACTGGCCAAAGGTTGCTAGCTGGGTTATGACTATAATTTCCAGTCTTCCAATTTCTAACTGGTACCCAGGGGTAGGATTCATCTAGTTCAGACCAGTTTGGGCAAACCAGATGTTAAATTTACATCTGGTTCACCAAACTGGTAGTTGAACCAATTGGATGGCCCTGCCCACCCCTCCCCTCCCCTCCCAGGAGTCTCCACATGGCCAATTTTGGATGCAGGTAAGTGCAGGGTCTGTGCGGAGGCTCTGGAAGGGCGAAAAATGGGCCTTCTGGAAGTCCAGTAATTGGGCCTGTTTCTGGATTCGGAAGGGCCTTCAGACTCCAGAGGAGGCCATTTTTACCGTCCCAGAGGCCTGATGGAAGCCTCCAGACCCTGGGGAATGTAAAAAATGTCCCTCCTTGAAGTTCTGGTAGGCCACGCTCACCATGGCCACGCCCACCCAAGCAACCGAGCAGCGAACCGTTTGCTAGGATTTTTGAATCCCACCCCTGCTGGTACCTTAACCAATGCACCAAAGTGGCTCTATTCCACCTAACATACATAAAAGCTAAGGAAACATTGCAGAAATATTGGATGATGTCTGATGTTTCATGCTAGATGTTATGGACTAAGCCAACGCGTCAGTAACAACCCTAATAGCTTTACTTTAACAGCAGGCTTGTAATCCTGCACTTCTCATTGGCCCGCGAATAGTGAGTCGTGATTGGTCATTTCTGGCCGATCTGATTGGCTGACAGTGGGTCTCTCTGATTGGACACTTGTTAGAGTGGTAAACTCAAATCATTGGTTGTTTTGACAACAGCCAGCTCTATAAAAGAGCTGCTGCTGCTCAAGTATTTTGCTCTGTTCTGAAGTTACTAATAAAGAGTTGAAGTCACAGTTCGATGTCTCATCTCCGTTCCTTGTGCCCATGCTCAGGACTTGGCGACGAGGATGGGATGCGGAGACGATAGAGCTGACTGAACACTCATCGAACAAAACAGAGCACGTGGCTGAGAGTGCACGCAACAACGGCAGAATGACCAGCGGCGCCATACCACCCACTCCATTTGACCTGGAAAATGAAGACTGGGACTCATATATGGACCACTTCCAGACGTTCCTGGAGACCAACAATCTGAAAGATGCTATGCCTGGCAAGAAACGAGCGGTGTTCCTGATCCATTGCCCCCCCCCATTTTTAAAATGGCTAAGGCACTTGCCAAACCAGCGGAAGTGAAGACCATGGATTGGGATAACTTCGCACCAATCCTCTGGGCCCATTACGCACCCGCAGTACCTACACTGATACGAGGGACCAGAGGGACCAACAGAAGAATGAGAGTGTTGGGGACTTCGTAGCCGACCTCTGGAACCTGGGAGGACTTTGTGGTTTTGCAAACCTCGAGGAAGCCATGAGAGACCAAATAGTTCTGGGATTAGATGACCACACGATGCAGAGCAAGATCATGGCAAAAGGTGACATCAGTCTTACAGATGTCATCGTCAACGCTACTGCCACAGAAGCAACCAGGAAGTCAGCCGCTCGAATGCGCCAAGCGAACGTATCGCACCGCCAATTCGCTAGTGATAGTCCACCTTCCTCTGAGAGGCACACTACTACTGCCCATCATGAAGACCTCGAATCCTCATCAGACAAGTGAGGAAGAGGAGGTCAACCGGCTACGGTCAGAATGCGACCAACGAGACCAACAGAACCAGAGATTCCCACGCCAATGCGCTGGTTGCGGGGCAAACCACCCACGAGCAGACTGCAAATTCTTTGATGCACTCTGCCACTCCTGTGGAAAGAGAGGCCACATCGCAAAGGTCTGCAGAAGCAAGTGAGGGTCCAGTCCAATCCAGAGCGAGAATAATCTCCACCAGGCTACAGGCAATCCACCTGTAAATCGGGACCACCTGAACCACCAATGAAACAACCACTACTACAGAAATCAAGCACCTGCCACTTCAACTAGATGGGAAGAGGCACACCAAACCATCACTATTGGCCACGCTTCGTCCCTGGATTCAAGGAAGATCCGAGTAAAGGTCACTATTGAGAATTGACCTTGCATAATGGAAGTCGACTCAGGGTCGTCCCTATCGATGGTCTCCCAGAAAACCCTCAAACAGCTGATCCCTGCCATCTGTCACCAGGACCTCAGCACTCAAAAAAATCATACTAAAGGACTACCAAAGAAACAGAATTCCAGTTGTCGGTTCCAGCCATGTCCAAGTATCCTTCAAGGACCACACCGCAACGCTTCCCCTGACTGTCGTCGATCGTGACTGGCCCAGTTTGTTTGGGTTACAGTGGTTCGCCCCACTTGGAATTGAACTAGCTGGCATCCACCAAACCAAAAGCGATGACTGGGAAAAGGCCCTCATCCAGGAATTCCAGGACGTGTTCACAGGAACGTTAGGCAAGTACAAGGGGACCCCTATATCATTTAATATCAGTCCCAATGTAGCTCCCATTCACCTTAAGCCTCATCGGGTGCCTTTTGCACTCAAGCCAAAGATCAACGAGCAACTAGACAAATTAATAGCCCAGGGTGTGTTGGAACCGATTGACCATGCCCAATGGGAAACTCCAATAGTAACACCCATAAAGCCAGATGGCTTGTTAAGAATTTGTGGGGATTACCGGGCCACCCTAAGTCACGCGCTTCAGCAGAGCACTTACCCAGTACCGGTGGTCCAACACCTTCTTCACTCCCTGGGTGGCGGAAAAATATTTGCGAAATTGGACTTAGCTCAGATGTACCAACAGCTACCCATAGATGCGACGACTGCAGAATCCCAGACAATAGTTACACATAGAGGTGCCTTCAAGTGCAATAGACTCCAATTTAGAGTAAGCGTGGCGCCGGGCATTTTCCAAAGTTTGATGGAGAGACTATTACAAGGCATTAAAGGCATCGTGCCTTATTTTGACGACGTCTTAATAGGTGCCCCTACTAAAGAGTTATTAGGACAACGACTCAGAAGGGTTCTTCAAAAATTTAAAGACGCTGGCCTGAAGGTAAAAAGGGACAAGTGTCAACTTTTTACGGAGAGAGTGGAGTTCCTGGGATACCTTCTTGACAGACAGGGAATCCACCCCACCAAAAAAAAAAACTAACTGCAATCAAAAACGCCCCAAGACCTAGAAATAAGACAGACCTCCAAGCCTTCCTGGGACTCATTAACTTTTATAACATCTTCTTGCCCCAGAAGGCGACCATAGCTGAGCCCCTACATAGACTTCTCGACAAAAAGGCTTCTTGGGTCTGGGGACAGCGTGAAGAACGAGCATTTCAACAAGTAAAAGACCTCTTAACCTCCAATGCTGTATTGATACAATACAATGAGACTCTACCCTTAACGGTTACCTGTGACACCTCACCATTCGGAGTGGGAGCCATTTTAAGCCATGTCCTGCCAAATGGTAATGAGGCACCTATTGCGCTCTTTTCGAGAACTTTGTCTAAAACTGAAAGGAACTATAGCCAACTTGATAAAGAGGCTCTCGCCATTGTATCCACAATTAAACGTTTCCATGAGTATGTGTATGAGAGACCCTTTGCCATAATTACAGACCACAAGCCGCTACTTGGCATTTTTATGGGAAACAAACCAACTCCCCACATCTTATCACCAAGAATGACACGTTGGTCGGAGTTTTTAGCCACATACGATTACCAACTGCAACACTGCCTGGGGAAAGCCATTCCCCACGCTGACACTTTGAGCCACTCTCCACTACCAGACATCATAGATGTCCCAGCTCCAACCCTAGCCATATTGCAAATCAAAACTCTTAAATCACCACCGCTGAGCACTTGGGATATTGCCTCAGAAACGAAAAAGGACCCTTCTTTGGCACGAGTCCTCAGCTGGGTGGAATGGGGTTGGCCGGACAGTGAACCCAATGACACTTTCAGGCCATTCAGGAATCGACAGACAGAACTATTCTCTCAAAAGGGCTGCATCTTGTGGGGAGATTGAGACATCATCCCGGACAAATTGCAACATAAAGTTTTGAAAATGTTGCATGATGGACATCCAGGCATCGTGCAGATGAAGGCTTTGGCAAGGAGTTATGCATGGTGGCCAGGCTTAGACAAGCAGATAGAAACCTGGGTGGCTACATGCAGCAAGTGCCAGGAGACTCGCTCTGCTCCTCCAAAAACACCCCCAACTCAGTGGGAAACACCTCGAGGTCTCTGGTCCCGTATCCATATCGATTTTGCGGGATCCACAAGAGGACACACTTTCCTTCTAACCGTGGATGCCTATTCTAACTGGCTCGAGGTCCACAAAATGAAAAGCACCACCATGGAGGCGGTCATTAAAAAACTGAATAAGCTATTCACTACCCACGGATTGGCAGATGTCCTGGTCTCCAATAATGGCCCTCAATTCGCTGCACTGGCATTTGAATAGTACCTAGCAGACCGGGGCATTTGCCATGCCTTAACATCACCAGCACACCCTGCGGCCAATGGTAGGGCTGAGCGAATGGTCCAATTTGTAAAGAAGACCCTACACAAAATGGACCAGGGTGACATTGATGACAAGATAACCAGGATGCTTCTCCTCCAACATATTACTCCAAGCAGCACCACAAACAGAACCCCAGCCGAACTCCTGATGGGCCGAAAACTTCGCTCACATCTCGATCGCCTCCACCCTGCTTACACACCGGAACAATCCCTGGGATCCAGCAGCAAGTGTCGATCATTCCAGGAAGGCCACCCCGTTTTTGTCAAAAACTTCTCGGGTGACCCATTGTGGGTCCCCGCTACCATAACGCAACTTACGGGACCCCGATCCTATCATCTACAAACTGCAGATAGCAAAATGTGGAAGTGCCACATTGACCAGCTTTGATCCAGACTAGCACCTACTCCCATCTCATTTCCTGAATCTCAAACTGGGGGGGGAAGGGACATCGAGGGGGCCGAAAAAGAAATAACAGATAACTTAACAATCAGAACCCAGCAGTCTACACAACCAACCATGGGATACTCACCGCCAGAAGGAGAACTGAGCCGGGAAGTTGCCTCGCCGCGTGACAGCACCACGATGGAAACAGATCCAGGGAACCCAGATGACAGCATTGGTGAGAGCAGAGAGGACAGCCCAGAGCCATTCATCGAAACAACGGGACTGTTTTCACCACCCAGCTCAGCTAGCAGCCCACTGGAACCAGAGCCAGGATAGAAACTGGTGGAACAGTGCAGATCATGCAGACAGGTGAAGCGACCTGCCTACTTATGTGAATATGTCACCCCACCCCTCAGATGGAACCCAGGGGGGAGGGGTGTTATGGACTAAGCCAACGCATCAGTAACAACCCTAATAGCTTTACTTTAACAGCAGGCTCGTAATCCTGCACTTCTCATTGGCCCGCGAATAGCGAGTCATGATTGGTCATTTCTGGCCGATCTGATTGGCTGACAGCGGGTCTCTCTGATTGGACGCTTGTTAGAGCGGTAAACTCAAATCATTGGTTGTTTTGACAGCAGCCAGCTCTATAAAAGAGCTGGTGCTGCCTAAGTATTTTGCTCTGTTCTGAAGTCACTAATAAAGAGTTGAAGTCACAGTTCGATGTCTCGTCTCCGTTTCTTGCGCCCATGCTCAGGACTTAACACTAGATATTTCTGAATTATAAACAAAATTTGAATGCTCTATAGAACACTGTAGATTTTTCTCTCTTGCCTCCCTTCAGTCTGGTGTTAATTAGAGATGCCTTATACCTCGTACAGAGAGGGAGAGACCATATGTGCAACATAAATATGTTAAAAACTGGGTATTGATTGCCTGCATCCATTATAATGTGGATTAGTTTGAATTTAGTAATACTCAAATTAAATTCCATTGAATTAATTGAGACTATTCTACAGAAAACTAAATCCTGAAATCAGTGCAAGGTATCCCATATATTCTTCTGATTTTTTTTTAAGTAGAGGGTTTAGTATTAGCTAATACTTCGTTTTAAAAGCTGTGGAAACAGAACTTTATGGCAAATTCAAATTGAGAAGACAATACTAGGAAAATCATTGAAAGTCGAGTTTAGGTGTCAGTATTAAGGATAACCGAATAAGGGACCTTGGAAGTCTTTGGGATTCTGGATTAAAGAGTTCATCTCTAATCATTTCAAATAACTTCTTAGCAATCATCATGTTAATATTAAGTCAATATGAAATTAATAAACAAGTAGAAAAAATAAGGTTAAAGGGAATAAAGACTGATCATATGCAAAAAAAACCTTAAAGACCTATATTATCTAATCATCTTTCTATCTAATCATGCCTCTCTCTGTGTGTTTCTCTCCCTCTCTCTCTCTCTCTCTCTCTCTCTCTCTCTCTCCCTCCTTCCCTCCCTCCCTTTTATCTTCTGGGTTTTGCAAAAAATATTTTTATTTCCATCTCAAACGGATTTCTAATAATGACTAGCTAGTTTTAAATGTTCCAGTGTTCCTGTCCCATCCCTTTGGACAAACACTAAAATATCCCAATAGATCCAGAGAAGTTCAGTTTGAAGATACGAGTTAGCTGTGTGGGTTGATTCCGTGGGTTGATTCAATTTGGAGTCTCCCATAGTTTTCAAATCCCTGAATTCTGACTTCCCATCTCAAAGGTGTGGCTGATTATCATATTCCTAAAGAGAGCCAGTTTGGTCTAATGGTTATGGCACCAGGACAATTTCTGAAAAACTTTGACAAGAAAACTTCAGGGATGTCTAACCAAGAGTAAAAAATGGACTTGAAGGGGTGTATGTGTGTGTTTGTTTGTCTGTTTTTAATATTCATACTTGTATTCCATATAGAATCATCTTCTTTTAATGACCCCATAATCCCTTGTGGGGTGGAGTCTGGGCAACTAAATGAAGGTGTTTACTGGCCAGATACCCTTCCTGTCGCCAATGAGGAGTTTTGTTCAGAAGATACATTCTCATTGTGCCCAGAGAGAGAAATATCTGCCTCCACCTAGGATTGAACTCACAACCTCCTGAATCTCCACCTCTAGGTCACCATTCCATATAGAATGCAAATATAAAAAGTACTTTCTGAGCTTCGCCCTGGTGTATTTTTTTCCCCATCTGAGAATTATGAACCAAAGCAAAATAATGTTTCTTAAACAGCTAAGTATTGTTTAGGTGTCGGAGGAACTATTTCAATTTCTGTTAACAGAATGTAACAAATGAAATTTTATTACTTCTAGATCCATGCACCTGGCACTAGAGTTGAAACATTTAATTAAAGTTCTCTCCAAAAATGTCATATTTGATCAGCTAGGATTAAAATGAGACATTGTCAGGCACAGTCTCATACTAGTTAATTTTCATATTTCACTCCAGCTTCAAAAAATAAAAATGGTGCCAGTTTCAAAGTAAAGAATTGTTTAGCAAAAAGAGTGCCTAGCTGTATATGATCATTGTTTATTAAAAATAATTTGGTTTTTTAAAAATGTAATCAAATGTAATGCCAATCAAATTCAAATCATATACAGTAACTGTACAGCCCTCAGTTTATGACAGCTAAGTCCAACATTTGTTGCTGAGACATTTGTTATGACCTTCTTTGCCACATAAGTGTTATTGCATACTCTGAAACTAATACAGTAATTCATATCATAAAAATAAGCTTCAAAGTTCTCCCTCTGTCTCCTCCCCCTCTCTCTCATACACACACACACACACACACACACACATTCTGGGTGCAAAAAAAAACCAGAAATATTCTCAAAATATTTCATTTTTCTAGGAGAGGGTTGGACACCAACTTTCTACACTAGTAACCATGTGATTTGCTTCAAAGATGGAGTTGGCACTTTTACTACCCCTGTAATTTGTAAAAGTATCTATCAGTGATAGGAAACTGCACAGGGGAGTAAAAATAATAATAATAATAATAATAATAATAATAATAATAATAATAATAATAATAATAATAATAATAATAATAGGATTAAGAAGATTTAGACTGAGGGCAGAAGCTGAAAATAATAGAAGCACCATGCTCATTCTTATCAGTGTTTTATGGTAAGTATTGGAGGAAAACACCAAAGGCAAATTTTCAGTCACTTTCTTGTTTTATACATCTGTGAAAGAGTCGTTCTGAAAAGATTAGTTATCTCCTTGAAAACAAAAGGCTTGAGACCAAAGACTGATTATCAGCACCAAAATGGGGGACATTAAAATTCCATGGATAGTTATCTTCAGCAAATCCCTCATACCTGCCTGCTCTTTGTATTTTCCTCACAACTTTACAGCACAATATTGCCAATCTTCTTCTTTTTTTCTTTCCATAAAAATTCCTTGATTGTGTCAAAGACCTTGGCTTTTTTTTTCTTTTTTTCTTTTATTTGTTTATCCTGAAGTCTGAGAAGAGGATTGGAAGCGTTTATCAAGGTGTTTGAACTTCATCTTCTTTTCTGAACTGGGAACAAAACAATCAGTGTGCATCACCTAAACCATTTCTCATCAAAGACGTAACTTGGTAAGAACTGATTGACTGAGGAAACTTTATCCGGAACCTTCCATGACATTTCCGGAACCTTCCACGATGTTTCTTCAGGATATCATTTGAAAGCTTTCTGAATAGATGGCCTATTGGGGCACAAATTGAAAGAATTTGAAGAATAGGTCCTTGCTACTAAAGTCACCCTGACTGTAGAACAGAGTTAACTAACAAGTTTACTAACAGAGTTGAATATAATTCAAATGATATAGCAGGAATATGGTCATAGCCACAAACCATTCTCCACATTTTTCTAGAACAGAGAAAAGAATAAATTGATTACTCAAAATCAGGAAAGACAATGTGTCTCAAATATCAGAAATAAATGCTGGATTGATTTCATTTGTCTCTCCAGATCACATGCTGTAGAGGACTCACTAAGTGGAAAGGATCATAGACTTCTACACTGGGTATCTATAACACTGCAAGTATTATCCAAACCATTTTAATAAACATTGAATGAAGTTTCAAAATGAAGTTATAGCATTCACATAAAGATTGTTGTTTTGCTCCCATTCAGGAAAAGAAATTCAAACTAATTAACTGAGAAGTTGTAATATATCAGCGTAGTATATGTGCACATCCAAATGGTGATGTCTTCTCTAATTGACAAGTGATTTTTTTTAACATGCCTATTTTCCAATATTTTTTTAGCATTGTATCTAATGTGTGGATTATTACTGAAATTGCCATGACCATTTTATGCCGTGATCATTTGATTTTCAAATCTTGATACCTTGTGATCTTTTATTCTGCAGGATCCAATCTTGGTCAATCATGGGGACCAGAAGAGGTTTAATCTTCTCATCTTTCAAACTTCTCAGGGAACTTCTCTCACTTCTTCTTTTCTACTATCTTATAGTATTGCCACATCAATTATCCATACTTTCTTCTTTTCAACCACAATTTTATCTGCTATCTTAAAAGCAAATACTTTGTCAGTCTGTACCTGGGAATCCCACAATATCTTGACCAATTTTTCAACTCTGCATTCCATCAATTTTTCACAACAGGCCTACAATAATTATTAAGATGCTCAAGTGAATTATATTGGTGACTGTGTTACGTCATTGTTTATCGTCTGTTTAGGTGATCTTAAATCAGTCTTGTGTAATCACTTTATCTGATTCTTCTTATTATTATTTTAAAAAATATATTGGAAAATGTATCTGAACTCACAGACAAGTAGGCTTAATGGAAACAATGGGATTTGCATCTGAGCAGAGACTCCCTTGAGTTGAGCCCATCCAGTTGAAGTTAATGAATGAAGTTTTCTTAGCAACAGTGCAGAAATAATTGGCTCCTGCCTCTTTCCAAGATGTTTATCTGATTTCATAGTCTAGCCTATATCCCTGGGATTTCCTGGAGATCTATCAAGGGCAAAGCATCAGGACCATAGATTAAGATGAAATTCAGAAAATTTGTTGCTCAATTTAGTCAATTAAAGCTCATCACTAAATTGAGGCCAGATAAGAGTGAATGGAATTCAAAGGGGAGGAGAGACTTGGATCTCTTGTGGCAAAGTAACGACTCTAAGCTGCTGACTTGCTTAACTCTACCATCACCCTAGCTCTTCTTGTTCTTCTCCTACACAATCTTTCATATAAAGACTCGCCAGATCTGCCCCTCCATAACTTCCCAGCACTCTTCACTCTTTGTCTTCTGTTTGCTAAAATGACCCTGTAATAATGTACACAGAAGATGTAGAAAGTAAGCTGTGATCCTCTCGTCTATTTCATTTCCTTTCTTTTAAGGACAAGATTATTTTCTTCATCACTTGGTTTATCTTTTGTTTTTCTAAGCACCAAAACAGCTTCCTTTCTCTACCTTTCTCTATATATTTATAATGAGGAAAAGAACAAACAACTGTCTTTTTTTGGGGGGGTGGGGGGTGGCAGTGGCTGGGGAAAATACATCTGCCAACTCCCTTCACACACACACACACACACACACACACACACACACACACACACCTCAATACTTCTAACCCCACCTCAGGAAAAAGAAAAGACAAAAGCAAAGGACGAGCAGAAATTGCTGTAAACAGAATCTTAATTCAAACCCTCCACATTATGTATAACAAAAAAGGTAGGGTTTTGTTCTTAAGAATGCCTCCTCAGCAATTCTTTTGCCAACCTGAGCTTTGCTTCAGGCAGAATTCTACCTTTTTTTCCCTTATTCCTGAAAGAAGAGGCTGCTATCAAACTAACATATATCCCTTTGGCCATTTGTTGAGACAGGAACATGGGCCAGGGTCAGTGTCTGTCTGTCTGTCTGTCTGTCTGTCTGTCTGTCTGTCTGTCTCTATCTATCTATCTATCTATCTATCTATCTATCTATCTATCTATCTATCTATCTATCATCTATCATCTATCATATCTATCTATCTTAATCTATTTCTATCTATCATATCTATCTATCATCTCTATCAAATTTGTATCTATCTATCTATCTATCTATCTATCTATCTATCTATCTATCTATCTATCTATCTATCTATCTATCTATCTATCTATCTATCTTGCACATTCTTTAGTGAGTCACCCAGAGGGAATTTTACATGATGCTTTCCTTATGATTTCACATAACTCAAAAGGAGAATGCTTTGCTTTATATTATCTGATTTTGTGAGAAATGTTTTAGAAGGAGTAAATGCTTCAGAGGAAACTAATTATTTCCCATAGTAAGGAAGTTCAAGAGTTTAGCAGAATGAGTAGAGTACGACTGTAAAAAAACAAGAAAACAAACATACTATCGAATACACAATGAGATTGAATTGACTGGAATCAATCTGCATTCAGTCTATCTTCAATATTTAACCTGGCCTGTCCAAACTTTCCATCATTTAAATGACTTTAAAGAAAGCAAATAAAACGGCATTCATATATCCAGCTTAAATATATATCTTGTATCACATTTTTCCCAAGTCTCTTTACCTTGCAATAGCTGCAGTTTGGGCAGATGGAACTATTTTGCTTGAAAACAAATCCACAACAGAAGTCTTTATATTCTTTAAGGAAAGCCATCAATTTAAAAAAAACAAAAACAAAAAACAGGCAAGGAACATTAAGGAACAGTAGGTCACCCTGTCATGTGGAGCTCTGATCTCAAATTTGGGCTAGTCTACTGGAGAGTGTCTTTACCACTGAGCCATCATGCCCCAGTCCCATGAGAAGATCATGGAAATCAATTTTGTGTTACTTTTTAATCAGCCCTGCAACATTGGTGGAGTCAACTCATGAAGTTGAAGGAATGTAGTTTTAGCTTTCTTTTTTGGAAGTGCTTAAAGCATCTAATAGGGCATGGGATATGTTGTAGAGTGGTGGAGATACAAGGCAGACACAGAGCGTTCGTTCAGAAAGCTTTATTCAGTGAATAAAGGGTTGCCGCGGCTGCCGAAGCTAACAAGGCAGATCAGCTGGCGGCAACAGCTGATGCCGTTTGACAGCTCCTTTTATAGCTGACTGTCAAACGACATCAGCCAATGGGAGCGATCGGCGCTTCCACCAGAACTGCAGACCTGAGTGGGGACTGCAGTCAGTTCTGTGAATACAACACTCATTTCCCCTGGCCAGGAGCATGCATAGTCCTGTAAATAGGCTGGCCGCCTGTGCTGGCGGCTGGACCGCCTTAGTCCTGGCGAATCTCTGGCTGGGGTAAAGTCCTTTGCCCCTGGGATCGTCCAGGAAGCTGCAGGGGTGCAAGTCCAATCAGCAGGAGCCTGCGGTGGTCCAGGTAGGTTTCCCCGTTCGGTTCGCTTCGGGCGCGTCATCCGGCTGGAACGGTAGACCGGGTCGTTTGGTCGGGAGTCCATAGTGTTTTGTTGGTAGACCAGGTCGTCAGGCAAGGAAACTTTGGTGCTTCAGAATAGCAACCTAATTCATTGCTAAACACATCAGAATAGTCTCTGAATAGGGTGTCTACTTCAGAGGTTGAAACAGCATGGATACCAGTTATGCTAAGGCCAAGAGAAGGGAAGCAATCTAGTCCTAGCAAACTAGGGAGGGCACCATCTACTACCACCAAAGGCAAATGGCCTTTGAAGTTTTGGAATTGAATTAAAAACTTGCCTTTCCTGAGGGCAGGGATGTTCTTGCCCTGGTAATCCCACAGGGTCAGGTGGCATTTCAGGAGCTTCTTTTTGGATATTCTGGGATGCATCTTCTTCAGGGTCTCCCAGATGATTGAGAGTGCAGATCCCGTGTCCACCTCCATTCTGCAAGGCTTACCTTCTAAAAAAACAAAGATACTTATTTTGTTAGAGTCTTTAGAAGTGTGGTCTGAGTGGTAGCAGGTATAGCAATCCTCAACTTGCCTTTGAAAATTAGCAGTAGGTTGAGGCCTCTGAAGAAAAGTTCTCCCTGCTTGGCAGACTCCAGCTAGGTGGCCTTTTCTTTGACAGTTCAGGCAGATTGCATTCCTGAACCTGCAGGATGCCCTAAGGTGGGAACCTCCGCAGCTCAGGCAAATGGGTGGCTGCCTGGGGGTGAGGTTGGTCTTTTGCTTAGCCCCTTCTAGTGGGGGCTTCTGCTGTCTAAGGCCTAAAGGCCACTGTGCCTTTAGGATCTTCCTCTAGGAAACTTCCTCAGAGTGGATAGTGGAGTTTCCTTGCCTGATAGGAGTCCCTTGAATTTCAGCTGCTGATTGAGCAGATAGCTCAGCAGCTTGGGCTTCCTCTATTGCTATGGCTAGGATTAAGTCTTTTTTAGCTAGCAAACGTCTTTGAAGCTTCAGGTCCCTGACCTCACAGACAATCTGATCTAGGAGCATGTCTTCTAAGTAGTCTCTGAACCCACATTGTAGGGCAGCTGATCGCAAGGCTGCCATATACTCACTAACTGACTCCCCCTCAGACTGCTTCCTCATCCTAAAGGCATGTCTCCTAGCAATTTGGGAAGGCTTAGGGGAGTCATGGTTGGAGAGGATCTCCTGGAGCTCTTCCCATGGAATAGTTCTAACAGAGCGAGGGGCTACCAGCGCTGTAGCAGTGTCAAAAACCGCAGCCCTGCAAAAACTAAAAAAGTAAGATTTTTTTCTGGTGGTCAGTGGCATCTGTGAGGTCTATGGCATCTAGGAAACAGATGAAATGATTCTTGTATGACTCCCATGTCTCAGCAGTCAGCTTGAAGAGTGGGAATGCCGGGCTGGTACTCATCGTGAGGTGGCAGCATCTGTCACCTCAGCTGGTGAAGGCTTCGAAAATCGCGCTCTTAGAAGAGTGATTTGCAGCTGCGCCTGTCAGGCAGCGTCTGTCTCCTCAGCTGTGGAGGCTTTTAAACTTCACGCTTGTGGAGAGCGTCAGCGGCTGCGGCTGTCAGCTCTCGGTGGCTCCGCTCTTTTTTAGTGACCAACTCAGCGATTAGAACATCTAGTAGCCTCTTATAGTATCCTGCCCTCATCGCCAGTGTTGTAGAGTGGCGGAGATACGAGGCAGACACAGAGCGTTCATTAAGAAAGCTTTATTCAGTGAATAAAGGGTTGCTGCGGCTGCCAAAGCTAACAAGGCAGATCAGCTGGCGGCAACAGCTGATGCCGTTTGACAGCTCCTTTTATAGCTGGCTGTCAAACGGCATCAGCCAATGGAAGCGATCGGCGCTCCTGCCAGAACTGCAGACCTGAGTGGGGACTGCAGTCAGTTCTGTGAATACAACAGGATACAATAAATGTTTTTTTTTTCAATTGATGGTTTTCCTTAAAGAATGTAAAGACTTCTGTTGTGGATTTGTTTTCAAGCAAAATAGTTCCATCTGCCCAAACTGCAGCTATATGATAGATAGAAAGAGATAGACTGAGATAGATAGATAGATAGATAGATAGATAGATAGATAGATAGATAGATAGATAGATATTGCACAGAGATATTTGTAACCAGACGACACACTTAATGGAAGATGGAATGTTTACATTAAAATAAACATGAAAAGTTAATAAAATTTTTAAAATCTGTTTCACTCAACCACAGAAATGTTGGGGTCAATCATGGTCATAAGTCAAGGACTACATGTAACAACAGGTTCATCAAATGGACCTTGGCCTGGTTCAGAAGGCTTGTTTTCTGTCTACAAAAATCACAGGAAAGGGTTTCATAGTGGCAAATCATTCCTCTCATCAAGAAATGTAACTGTTTACCTCAGGAGCAGAAATCTTTCCACCCCCAATTATCACAAAAATTACCAGGGATGGGGGCTTCCGGTTCTGCGTGGCTTCGGTGGTAGCAGGAATTCGCGACCGCTCGCGATTCCTGCTGCGCTTGGCACTGAGGTACCCCCGATCCAAATGGGTCAGGGGGATATGGCTGCCCTGTAGGACAGCCGAAGAGAGAGGGGAGCCGGACAGGAGGTTGGGGGTGCCGCAGACCCCCTCCTCATCTGGAAAAACCCCTTTTTCCCAAGGTGGTGGAGCGGCGGTCAGCAATGGCCACCACGAAGAAGCCAGCAACCAGGTAAGATTGTGCTGGAGGAAGCAAGAAGAGTGAAAGTGCTGGCTGAGCCGGGTCAATCAACATCTTTCAAATTCATTGGAACTGAGCTGTCTGAATTGCTGGAGGATACATTGTATCCCTAAGATCGAAAGCGGCGGAGAACCTGTTGAAGGGATTTTTTTTTTTTTCTTCACTCTCCCACCCCATGGAAACAGCAGATTTGAAATATGTCTGGGCATTGAAGGTGAATTATTCTGAAAGTTGAAGCTAAGGGACAAAAGGGTTCTTGGACATTGAAAAACTTAAGAAATTGTAAAAACCCTTATTAGAGGTATGGATTTCTGATTATTTAAAATTGACGTTGCAAGTGGGAAGGGAGAGGAAAAAAAAATTGGAGCAGAAGCTGAAAAAGGAGGAGATTGCCTAGAATCCCAAAGAAAGGTATATGGTAATTGGACCTCATTGATTAAACATTAACCCCAGAAAGAGAAAGAGAAGAAGGAAAAAAAGTATTAATTTTTGGAACTTTTTTTGAATTATTTTTGATTAAAAATACTTGTGGTTGTTTTGGGAAAAGTTTCTCCTTTCATGATGGCATCGCTTGTGGATGAACTAAAGACTGAATATCAAAAATATAAAAAGAAAGATACTTTGGGCACTTTGTTTCAATTTTTAGAAATGGCGTTATGTACTTATGAAAAGTTGACTATGCAGCAGAATGACTGGGACAAAGAAGAATAGGAAGAAGAAGCCATCTTTGATGAACAATGGGTTCTTTCCAGGGAGGAGGAGAAAAAGGATAAGAAAAAGGGGATTTTAAGAATTGAAAAAACAACCAAAAAAGAGAAAAATGAGAGGAAAGGTGGGTGCAAGGTTAGAAAACAAAGGAAAGGGAGTAAGAAAAGGGAGGAGGAGAGAGAAAGGGGTAAAAAGGGCAAGGAGAAGAATAAGCAAGAGAGAAAGGGGGGGAGGAGAAGCCTCAATGGTGGGAAGCAAGATCTAAAGAAAAAAAGTTTATTTAGAGACAATGGGTGAATTTAATTAAAAGAGGGATTCTGGAGGGTACATAAGATTGTGTTTTTATATCTGTATTTAGAGTATAAAATTCATTGTGTAATTTTAGAATCTATTAAACAGAATCCCAAGATAAATTAAGTGTTATATGAAGTACTTTTAAGTTAGGGTAATGAGTTAAAGACATCACTCCAATTAGTGTATAGGGGAAGTATAGTAAAAGAAAAAAGATGAATGGATCGTTGGAAATAGAACAGACGAATATTATTGAAAATGGTAATAAAATATGGAAGGATATATAAAGGTTTTGTTATGTTTTTTTTGGGTTTTGTATATTGATAAAAGGCAATAAAATTTTAATTAACAAGAAACAATTTGGATGAAAGGGAGAAGCTGGGATAAGATATGAAGTTAAATAGATAAAGATAAAGATACTATAATTTGGAATCATTATGTTCTATTGGTTTTCTTCTTTTATTATTTTTTCTTAGAAAAGAATTTATAAGCTGTTATGCCTTGATTCTTTGTGCACTGTTTTTATAAAATTGATAAAATTGGTTTATAAAAAAAAGAAAAGAAAATGATAATAAGATATGGAAGGATATATAAAGTGAATATGATGTTTGAATTTGTGTCTGTGTGAAGAGTTTCAACCCGGGATCAGACAGCCTTCAGAAAAGATCTTTTAGTTTTGTTTATGTTTTGTGTTTTGTATGTTTATGAAAGGCAACAAAATTTTATTAAATATAATTTGGATAAAAGGAGAAGTCTGGATAAGATATAAAGTTAAATAGATAATGTAAATATTGATATTACAATTTGAAATTATTTTATATGTTCTATTGGCTTTCTTCTTTAATTATTATTAATTTTTTCTTTTAGAAAAGACTTTTCAAGTTGTTATGCCTGGATTGTGTATTGTGTTTTCTGTAAAATTAATAAAATTTGTTTAAAAAAAAAAAATTGCCAGGGATGATTGGAAATATACTCCAGAAGTATTTGAAGGACACACAAATCCTTCGTTAAGTTTACCCCTGACAGGAAATTTCCCAAAACTGGGGAATTTGCATCTGATGTTAAATGTCTACATTTTGTATTTCTGTTTTGATCCCTTCCTATTTATTGCTGAAAAGAGGAGGCTTTTTCCTCCCCATTTTTGTTTACTCTGTATATTCCTTTTCTTAAAAGCTGTATTTGAATAGAGGGATCTGTCTTTTCACAATCTGCTTTTTAATTTGTGCATTCTGTGGAGTCGCCTACATTCACCAAAGAAGAGAGAAAAGCAGCAGTGCAAATTTGGCAAGGCGGTTGTCCCCACCTCTTCTCCACCTTGGAAAAATAGAAAATCCGTGTAGTGGGAGGTGGGGGGAGATAATTAAATGTCAGCCCTAGAGCAAAATATTCAGAAACCTCATTTGGCACCCTAACCAATGTCTTCATTTTCTAATTTGGAACTCAAAAAAAGTACGATGGGAGGGGAAGAGACAATTGCTAATGTACAAGAGGAATGAAGTATGAATAAAACTGTGTTTTGCCATGATCAAGAAAACAGCTCTGCGAACACCTGAGAGCATAAAACAGTTTCCCCCCCCCCTTGGCTTCTGCAGCTGCAGTCTGACTAAAATGCAGCAGGGGTATCTATAATAAACCAATACCAGCTACCACAAAGGCAGGTGCCAGAGTCCTCATTTAGAAAGCAGAGGAAATGAGGAACTGCAAAGAAAGAGAAACAACCGGTGTAATCTGTCACTGCAAATCCTTCAGCTTAATGCCTTGCTTGTCCTTCCCTTTATGACATGACATCAGGTGCCTCCTTAACCAATGATGCTGAGAAAAAGAAGGACATTTATACAAGAGCTACAAGGTGTTATTCCATATCCCTTCATTAATATCTTTCTGCTCTGATGACATGACCTGCCTTGTCTTGCTAATATGCAAATTTTGCATTTAATAGAAAAACCCTGGTTCTCTTGTTACTCCTGGGGCAAGTGTTCATTTTCATAGGAATTGATGTATTTGCTTGGTATAATTTTCCTTAAGCTTTCTTTTTAAGGGACGCGGTGGCTCATTGGCTAAGATGCTGAGCTGAAAGATCAGTAATTTGGCAGTTCAAATCCCTAGTACCATATAATGGAGTGAGCTTCCATTACTTGTCCCAACTTCTGCCAACCTAGCAGTTTGAAAGCACGTAAAAATGCAAGTAGAAAAATAAGGACCACTTTGGTGGGAAGGTAACAGCATACCATACACCTTTGGCATTTAGTGATGCCAGCCACATGACCACAGAAATGTTTTCAGACAGTGCTGGCTCTTCGACTTTATAACAGAGATGAGCACCACTCCCTAGAGCCAGAAACAACAATATATGTGCGAGGGGAACTTTTACCTTTAAGCTTTCTTTAAGTAAACTTGTTTTGGATTTTACATTAGAATAAAAAGGTAATGTTTTCCCCTGTCCACTTGTGTCTGATTCCTCACCATTTCCCAGCTGAGAAACCCTGCATTGTCTGAAGACATTTGGCCAGTATGACTATACTCTGAGGTACAGGGAACTCTGTTACAGTACCTACTCACCAAAGTGGTACCTATTTATCTACTTGCATTTGCAAGCTTTTGAACATTTAAATAGCTGGTAGCTAAAAGCTGCATGGAAGTATGCATGTTTGTTTGGGTTTGTGCAACAGAGAAATTTAAGGGAGGAACAACGGGTTGTATGCGCAAATGTCTGATTTTTGATCATGTGGCCATGGGGATGCTGCAACAGTTGTAAGTGTGAAAAAAATGGTCATAAGTCATTTGGAGATTCTCAGTCATCCAGGTCATGGTTGTCCCAAAGGTGCTTTTTCAAGAGGCAACTGGACTTTCTGTTTTTTTCTTTGAACACATTTTGCTTCTCATGCATTAAGCTTCTTCAGGAAGCTGAAGAAGCTTCTTGGATGAGAAAGCAAAACATCTTCAAAGAAAAAAGAGAAACTCCAGTTGCCTCTTGGTCATAAGTCACTTCTTTCAGTGTTACTTTAACTTTGCTCATTAAAGGAATGGTTCTAAGCAGAGAGCTATCTGTACTTTATATGACCAACACCACAAACAAACATTCTCATCAACAAGACAAAGAACAGATCGATGTTATTTCACTTATCCAAACCTGATTTTTTTTTTCAAATACTGAAATAAATGCAGCTGTGAAATGATTTGCCAAGCTTCATTCCTAAATCTTGCCTTCATGTTTATGAAAAGTAAAGTAAAAGTAATTCAAGGGACTTGCTGATTAAAATTGTTAACTCAGAATGTTCTGGCTGTGGATCTAATTTTCTGGCAGAAAAATGATGAAGATCTTTTCCTGTTTTTGAGCTATGTTGTTTTTCCTCCTGTTGCTTTGAAATGTTGTTTTTTATACCCCAAATCATGCTCAGTGCCAGCTCTCTCCCCAACCAAAGATGGACTTTTGTTCTAGGCAAGGAACAAAATACGTCAAACAGTGATCAGTTGATTGGTCTTAACTGAACCCCAAAATCTCTTAGGAACATCATTAGGGAAATTAATTGCCCGGAATGGGTAGTTTAGAGGCCAACACTGAACATCTTCTATAAGCAGCAATTTCATGCCACTTTAAAACATGTGCCAAAATGTGTTCAGTTTAACCATGTCCCACTCTTTTGTTTCATTTAAGGATTCTTCTTTCCAGATTTTTCTGGGAATAAATTTTATTAATAATAACCTAATTAGGGTCTGTGCTTCCAAGCATTTATGAAATGTCTACTTTGTTGGCTGTTAAAACTGTATTAGCCTACCAAATAGGAAGAAACACCAGAGAAAGCTTTTCTTTATTCTTTTTTATTCCATATGTTAATCATTAATTGATAAACATGTTAATTTTATGGGATTTTTTAAATATTTGTTTACATGTGTGTTTTTTAAAAGTTAGTTCTTAAGTAGTCAACAGAGACAAAGCTGAACAATAAATCAAAAATGGATATGAATTTAGGGAATTTCTGAAAACTTTCAGGACAATCTACAGCTCTAACAAAGCTTGGACTTTGCTTAGCCTATGTAAATTTAATTAAAATGGATCATTAGATGCATTTTCCTGAAGGTATCAATGAAAATAGCTTACTTGTCAGATGAATCAACCAAATTGGGCTTATGAATAAAAACTACAAAGGCTGGATTTAAGAAGGCTGGGAGGACAAAGGCATTTAAATCAGAAGCTACTGTTCTCTGTCCACTTATAAGACCAATAATTTATAATTTGGTCAACTTATCTGCAATTGAAATCTTAATGGAACTTTCTAAAACAAAATATAGGCATCTTGTTTCAAGAACCATTCAACAACATTTTCTGTGAAAAACTCAAATTTCAAAAAGACCAAAAATTTTAATAGAAATTTAATTAAAGTGTCTGTATTATTTAAATCATAAATAAAAGGTCATGTTGCATCATCTCCTAATGATTTCTTAAATTCATCCAAGGAGTGAGTTGTGAGGCTAAATCTTAGGAAGAATTGCTAAAAGTACTGGGTCTGTTAGCTTAAGAAGGGAAGGGTAATGTCAGCATTCCAGGGAACCTCCATTCTAATCAGTAACTCCGAGACAGGCATAATCTCAAAAGTACCTGTATTAGAATAGCACCTGGCACATCTGTGGAATTTCAAAACTAAAAGTTTCCCGGATTTCCCAAAATGTCCCAAACTACAAACCATCCCCTTTTTCCCCATCATCACATCACATGAACCAATCCCAAAGTAAATTCATTTTTTTCTGCACCACACTCCATGATCTTGAACTCACAAAAGAATTCTATTTTGTCTACTAAGAGCTACTCAATTAAAATCACCCCCTCCCACTTTCTCAATCTATGTGGCAGCATTGAATAAGGTTTCCAAAGCTGACAGGTAAGGGAAGACATGCTAGCATACTTGCCACAGGAAAAAGAGTATGGATTTATTCTTCAGACAATCTCAGTGTAGAACACGAAGAATGAATGAAAGCTTTACAGAAAGACATTCAAATTTGAAGTAGCAAATTTCAACACCATAAGATCTATTCAGAATCAGCGCGTGGCTTCGGGGCAGCAGGAATTCGTGACAGCTCGCGATTCCTGCTGTGCTAGCCGCCGAGGTACCCCCGATCCAGATGGGTCAGGGGGATATAGCTGCCCTGTAGGGACAGCTGAAGAGAGAGGGGAGTCGGACAGGGGGTTGGGGGTGTCACAGACCCCCTCCTCCTCCGGAAAAACCCATTTTTCCCAAGGCGGTGGAGCGGCGGTCAGCAATGGCCACCACGAAGAAGCCAGCAACCGGGTAAGATTGCGCTGGAGGAAGTAAGAAGAGTGAAAGTGCTGTCTGAGCCGGGTCAAGTAACATCTTTCAAATTTGTTGGAACTGAGCTGTTTGAATTGCTGGAGGATACATTGTATCCCTAAGAAGAGCGAAAGCGGCGGAGAAGCTGTTAAAGGGAACTTTTATTTTTCTTCACTCTCCCACCCCATGGAAACAGCAGATATGTTTGGACATATTGGACATTGAAAGTGAATTGTTTTGAGAGTTGAAGCTAAGGGACAAAAGGGTTTTTGGACATTGAAAAACTTAAGAAATTGGAAAACCCTTGTTGGAGGTATGGATTTCTGATTATTTAAAATTGATATTGCAAGTAGGAAGGGAGAGGGAAAAAAAATGGAGCAGAAGCTGAAAAAGGAGGAGATTGCCTAGATCCCCAAAGAAAGGTATATGGTAATTGGACCTCTTTGATTAAACATTAACCCCAGAAAGAGAAAAAGAAGAAGGAAGAAAAGTATTACTTTTTGGAATTTTTTTTTTGAATTTTTTTTTTTTTTTTGAAACAAATTTTTATTAATTTTAAAGATAAAACAACACATCATTAACCATTAAATACATAAACACATAAAACCTCTTAACATTGTAAATCCTTACAAGTCAAACAAAACATTATTTTTATACAGCATAATTCCAATTTATCCCATCTCCATATGGACACACAAATATCTTTCAGCAAATTTCTCATTATTTCTCTTTACTCCTATTCAATTTCATTTCTCTTCCATATTTATCCATTTTATAGTCATCATATTCTTTTCTTTCTGGCTTGTTTAAATTATTCTCGTCTAACATTCCTCCAAGGTTTTATTGATTCTTTTTCCCTTTTTTTTAAAAAAAAAAAAAACAAATTTTGTTAGTTTTACCATAAGCACAATACACAAACATACAAACACAAAACATAAACAAAACTAAAAGATCTTTTCTGAAGGTTGTCTGTTCCCGGGTTAAAACTCTTTACACAGACACAAATTCAAACATCATATTCAACCCATATCTCCTTCCATATCTTATTATCATTTTCTTTTTTGTATATATATATAAAAACCATTTTTATCAGTTTTATAAAAACAATGCACAAAGAATCAAGGCATAGCAGCTTATAAATTCTTTTCTAAGAAAAAATAATAATAATAGACCAATAAGGCATAACATTTCCAGATTATAATATCAATATTTCATATAATATTAACTTCATATCTTGTCCCTACTTCTCTTTTCCATCCAAATTATTTATTAATTAAAATTTTATTGCCTTTTATCAATATACAAAATCCCCCCCCCCAAAAAAAAGCATATATATCCTTCCATATCTTATTACCATTTTCAACAACATTCTTTGTCTGTTCTATTTCCAATTATCCATTCATCTTTTTTTTCTTTTACTATACTTCTCCTGTACACCAATTGGAGTAACATCTATAACTCATTACCCTAACTTAGAAATACTACATATAGCAATCTTTCTTGGGATTCTGTTTAAAAAATTCTAAAATTACATAATAAATTTTATATTCTAAATATACATATAAAAACACACTCTTATATACCCTCCAGAATCCCTCTTTTAATCTAAATTAAATTCACCCATTGTCTCTAAATAAACTTTTTTTCTTTAGGTCTTGCTTCCCCCCATTAAGGCTTCTCCTCCCCCCCTTTCTCTCTTGCTTATTCTTCTCCTTGCCCTTTCTACCCCTTTGCTTTTTCTCTTCGCTTTTCTTGCTCCTTTTCCTTTGCTTTCTAACCTTGCCTCCATCTTTTCGCTCATTTTTCTCTCTTTTGGTTGTTTTTATAATTCTTAAAATCCCCTTTTTCTTATCCTTTTTCTCCTCCTCTCCGGAAGGGACCCATTGTTCATCAAAGATGGCTTCTTCTTCCTCTTCTTCCTTGTCCCAGTCCTTCTGCTGCGTAATCAACTTTTCAAAAGAACATAACGCCATTTCTAAGAATTGAAACAAAGCGCCCAAAGTATCTTCTTTTTTATATTTTTGATATTCAATCTCTAGTTCATCCACAGACGATGCCATTATGAAAAGGGAAACTTTTTCCAAAACAACCACAAGTATTTTTAATCAAAGACAATCAAAAGCAATTAAAAAAAAAAGAAAAAAAGTTCCAAAAGTTAATACTTTTCTTCCTTCTTCTCTTTCTCTTTCTGAATTAATTTTTAATCAAAGAGGTCCAATTACCATATATCTTCTTTTGGGATCCACAAAGACGTTCTAGACAATCTCCTCCTTTTTCAGCTTCTGCTCCAATTTTTTTTCTCCCTTCCCACTTGCAATGACAATTTTAAATAATCAAAAATCCATACCTCCAGCAGAGATTTTCCAGTTTCTCAAATTTTTCAATGTCCAAAAATCCCTTTGTCTCTTAGCTTCAACTTTCAAAGCAATCCACTTTCAATGTCTAATATATCGAAATATTTCTGCTTTTTCCGTGGGGTGGGAGAGTAAAAAAAAAAAAAAAAAAATTCCCTTTAACAGCTTCTCCGCCGCTTTTCGCTCTTCTTAGGGATACAATGTATCCTCCAGCAACAAGCAGCTCAATTCCAGGCAATTTAAAAGGTGTTACTTGACCCGGCTCAGACAGAACTTTCACTCTTCACACTTCCTCCAGCACAGTTCTTACCCGGTTGCTGGCTTCTTCGTGGCGGCCATTGCTGACCGCCGCTCCACCGCCTTGGGAAAAAGGGGTTTTCCCGGAGAAGGGGGGGGTCTGCGATGCCCCCACCTCCCTATCTGACTCCCCTCTCTCTTCAGCTGTCCCTACAGGGCAGCCATATCCCCCTGACCCATCTGGATCGGGGGTACCTCGACGGCTAGCACAGCAGGAATCGCGAGCTGTCGCGAATTCCTGCTGCCCCGAAGCCACGCAAACCGGAAGTTTTGTTTTTGTTTTTGTTTTGTTTTGTTTTTTTGAATTATTTTTGATTAAAAATATTTGTGGTTGTTTTGGGAAAAGTTTCTTTTTTCATAATGGCATCGCTTGTGGATGAACTAAAAACTGAATATCAAAAATATAAAAAAGAAGATAGTTTGGGCACTTTGTTTCAATTCTTAGAAATGGCGTTATGTAGTTATGAAAAGTTGACAACGCAGCAGAAGGACTGGGACAAAGAAGAAGAGGAAGAAGAAGCCATCTTTGATGAACAATGGGTTCTTTCCGGGGAGGAGGAGAAAAAGGATAAGAGAAAGGGGATTTTAAGAATTATAAAAACAACCAAAGAAGAGAAAAATGAGCGGAAAGGTGGAGGCAAGGTTAGAAAGCAAAGGAAAAGGAGTAAGAAAAGGGAGGAGGAAAGACAAAGGGGTAAAAAGGGCAAGGAGAAGAATAAGCAAGAGAGAAAGGGGGGGAGGAGAAGCCTCAATGAGGGGAAGCAAGATCTAAAGAAAAAAAGTTTATTCAGAGACAATGGGTGAATTTAATTTAGGATAAAAGAGGGATTCTGGAGGGTACATAAGATTGTGTTTTTTATATGTGTATTTAGAGTATAAAATTCATTGTGTAATTTTACAATCTATTAAACAGAATCCCAAGAAAAATTGTTATATGAAGTACTTTTAAGTTAGGGTAATGAGTTATAGACGTTACTCCAATTGGTGTATAGGAGAAGTATAATAAAAGAAAAAAGATGAATGGATAGTTGGAAATAGAACAGACAAAGAATATTATTGAAAATGGTAATAAGATATGAAAGGATATATAAAGGTTTTGTTATGTTTTTTTTTTTTTGGAAGTTGTATATTGAAAAAAGGCAAAAAAAAATTTAATTAATAAGAAATAATTTGGATGAAAAGGAGAAGTTGGGATAAGATATGAAGTTAAATAGACAAAGTATTGATACTATAATTTGGAATTGTTATGTTCTATTGGTTTTCTTCTTTTATTATTTTTTCTTAGAAAAGATCTTATAAGCTGTTATGCCTTGTGCATTGTTTATATAAAATTGATAAAAATGGTTTATATATATATATATATAAAAGAAAATGATAATAAGATATGGAAGGATATATAAAGTGAATATGATGTTTGAATTTGTGTCTGTGTGAAGAGTTTCAACCCGGGATCAGACAACCTTCAGAAAAGATTTTTTAGTTTTGTTTATTTTTTATTATGTAAAATTAATAAAATTTGTTTAAAAAAAAAATAGATCTATTCAGAATCAGAGTAGAGCTGGAAAGGACCTTGGAGATCTTCTAATCGAACCTCCTGCTCAAGCCGGAGACCCTATACCAGTGATGGCTAACCTTTTCAGCTTGGTGTGTCGAAAATTGGAAAAAAGTGCAGCCTTCCTCGGGTCGTGTGTCACTTCAAGAAATATCAATAATTTGGTAATATCTGTGAGGATGGTGAGAAGCAAGAACTGCAAGAGGTGCTATGGAGGCAATTAAAGCTTAGAGGAGCTGGAGAGGGGCTGAATGCTGCAGACTAGACATCCAAGCATTTTACAGTGGGAGAGACCACTGTACCACTGACCACAGCGGTGACACCACATGTCCACACAACAAGCAGGGAGCAGGGATTGGAGCAGAGCACAGGCAGCCTCTAAATGTGCAAGTTTTCCCCACACCAACAGGCGTGTAAGTCAAAGTGCCTCGGTGTGTCACGAGTGACACGCGTGTCATAGGTTAGCCATCACTGCCCTATACCATTTCAGACAAATGATTATTCAATCTCTTCTTGAAAACCTCCAGTGATGGAGCATCCACAACTTCTGAAGGCAAAGCTGTTCCACTGGTTAATTATCCTTACCGTTAGCAAGTTTCTCCTTAATTCCAGGTTGCTTCTTTCTTTGATTAATTTTCATCCATTGTTTCTTGTCTTGCCTTATTAAGTAATAAAGTATTAATTAAGTATTACATTAAGTAATTAAGTATTAAGCAATAAATACTTATTAAGTATTAAGCAGAAAATAGCCAACTGAAGTCATAGGTGCTTCATCATCTTTTAATTAAAAGTTGATTAGCCATTTGCGTAGAATGTTGGAAGAATGCTTGCCCATTGCATGAGTTGGACTAGAAATGGAGATGGTATTCAGCGGGTTCTGACCAGTTTTAGAGAACCAGTAGTGGAAATTTTGAGTAGTTCAGAGAACCGGCAAATACTAACTGGCCCCGCCTCCATCTATTCTCTGCCTCCTGAGTCCCAGCTGATTGGCTGGGTCTTCTTTGGTTGTCCTGCACAGGAGAACGGAGCTGGAAAGCTGGTTACTGGGGTGGGGAGGGAATGGGATTTTGTAGTAACCTTCTCCTAGGAGTGAGGAGGGAATGGGGATTTTGCAGTATCTTTCCCCTGCCACGCCCACCAAGCCACGCCCACCAAGCCACACCACACCCACCAAGCCACGCCCAAAGAATCGGTAGTAAAAAAAAATTGAATCCCACCACTGACTAGAAGACATCTACAGTCTCTCCCAAACCTCATGCTTTTACTGTTCTAATTTCTCTGTCAACAGAAGGGAAGTGGTTTGCCATTATTCTGGTTTGAATTTTGATTTCTCCAGTATTCTCTCCCATACTGTAGGGCGAAACAAATGGGTAGTAGGTAGTTTATACGACTCTTTAGTGGTAATAAACTTCCTGAATTGCACTTCAGAGCATGAATATGCTGTCCATATGCTGATTTATTTATGAGCCAATTCTCTATATTGCTGCAATCTCACTGTAGACTCCCAGCAGCTAACATAATGGGTTATAAAAAACATAATAAAATGTGACAATTTACAATAAACATCAAACTCACAAAACAGCAATAACTAACCTACCAAAAACCAAAAGGCATTTTTTTATCTTTCTCTGAAAGCTCTCCAAAACTAAAGCTCTCCAAAACTCTAAATTCTAATCAACTGATGGATTACCTTCAGAGGTACCATTGCCAGATCCTCTAATTGGAGAAAAAATCTGCAATTGCTGCACCAATCAGAGTAGGACAGCACTCCATCAGTAACCATGAATCCAAATGCCCATGAGCTTGCTGTTTTAGAAAATACCATCTAATCCAAAGTTAAAGATGAGACCTTTGCTAGACTAACATCTACCCATCTTGGTAGGTTTTGGCATGTTCGATGCTACTAAGGAGCAGCAAGCCAAGACTTCTATAGCACTTCTTTCCATGCTTCAACATCTTGAACTACCCAGTCAGGAAAGAGCAGACACTTTGAAAAAGAGGTTCTCTGACTCCTTGGGAGTCAATCTGCTGTTGCTCATCCATCAGAGTATTTAGACTCAGAGTAGAGCTGGAAGGGACCTTGGAGCTTCACCTGGATCTACCAGGGACTTTGCGGTATCCCTGGGATTGACAGAATGCACTCTTCACTTTCATCATCTCTTTGGGACGGTTTAGATCTGATAGGACCGTCCAGGAGCAAAGATATCGGCAGCGATCTCAGACTTCCTGAAGAGACGATGAAAGTGAAGAGTGCATCCTGTCGATCCCAGGGATACCGCAAAGTCCCTGGTAGATCCAGGAGAAGCTCTTCTTGCCAGCGGCAAAGAGGCAGCCATTAAAGCTGCTGAAGTTGAGACAGCTCCGAAACGGAAGAGAGCAGAAAGAGTGAGTGTGCCGGTTTGGTGAAACTTTTTTTTTTTTACTCTAAGATCTGAAAAGACACCCTAAGGAAAAGAAAGAATCTGTAAAAGTTTTGACAGAAGAGATTAAGCAGAGATTTTAAACAGGAATGTCAAAGTAATGTTTTGGGGTTTTTTTCTCATTGCTGGATTTTCTATATATGATCTTGTATTTTGAAACTGGACTGGTTTTTTCTTTTATAACTATTTTTTTCTTCTCCTTTTTGATTTTGCAACATTTTAGGCTAGAGACTCTCTTTAGTTATTTCATTTGTTTAAAATATTTTTTTTAATTAATTCTAATTATATCCTGCTCGGAAAAGGAGGGGGAAAGTGAGAGCAAAGAAATTTTGTAACACTGCCAACTAGAGGCTTGAAAATATTCTATTTCCCTGTGACCAGACAAAGCTGAGAAAGAAAGAACTGAGACTCTTTTTCAAGGACATTGCTATTTGATAAGATTGAGGGAAGAGCATGGGAGAGTATTATTGCAGGTGCTCTTCTGGGTTTCTATCAAGAGCTGGAGTCCGGTGTTGAAACGTAGGGAAAAATAGGTGATAAGTTTTTGGAGAAGAGAGTTATAATAAGAGCCTTGGATAATTAAACAAAGTGCAGTGTGCCCTTTTTACTTTTCCTAAGTTGTGCTATCCCTCCTCACCAGCTTTATTGTATTTTTTTTAATCTGTTTTTTTTTTTTTTGTAATAACTATTTGGGTTTTTGGCTTTGTTGGAGCTTGTCTTTGTTTTTCTTTCTTTCTTTTTGGAAGTCCAATCTCTACGTTTGCTTTTTATTTTAAAGGGAAAGCCATAAAAGTCTTTTTTTTATTATTTTCCTGGTATTTTTGTTTTTTCATCTTCCTTTCTGGTTTATTCTTATGCACTTTTTCTATTTGAGACCTTTCAATTGGATTAAGGTGTTGAAGAACCTGAATAATTTTTCCTTTTCCTTTTTTTTTTCTTTTTTTAAGCTCTTTTTCTTTATCCTACTATTGATTGGATTAAGGAATACAAGAACCTGAAGAAATTTTGTCCTCCTTCTCCCCTGCTTTTTATTATTATTATTGCGCTTCTTTTTTCTACTATTTTTATTTTGAACTATAATTGGTTACTTCATAATTGGATTAAGGTTTAGAAGAACCTGAAGTTTTTGAATTACTTAAAATGAGTAGGAAATTTACAGCTCCTGGTTCTTCAACTTCTACTTCTTCCTCTCCACCATCTGAAGGACAACGTTCAATACAGACAATGTTAAAGCAAGAAAAAGAACAAGAAAAAGTGACTCTGCAGTTGATTATGCAAGGAATTCAAAGTATTCAAGCAAGATCAGAGAATATTGAAAAGAGAATAGAGAACATTGAACAAAGAACAGAGAACATTGAATAAAGAACTGAGAACATTGAACAAAGAACAGGGAAAACTGATGAAAAAGTGAAGAACATCCAACAAATGATGTTGAAGTATGATGAGAGATTCCAAAAAATTGAAGAAGAAGATAAACAAAGAGAGAAGAAGATTGGAGATATTGATAACAGATTAACAGTGGTTGAACAGGATAAAAGTGGTAGTTGAGATGGGAGATGGATAGATCAGAATTCTATCTTAGATTCCAAAATGTAGAGGAAGAAAAAGGACAAAACTTAGCTGAGATAATGATAGAAATACTGGCTGAAGCTTTGGAAATAACTCAAGAGAAGATGATGGGTGGAATAGATAAGGTTTATCGAGTTTTCACAAGATATGTGATGAGAAATAGCTTACCAAGAGAAGTTCACATTAGATTTACAAAGAAAGTCATTAAAATGCAAATATTGCAAATGGCAAAAGAGAAAACATTGAAATACAAAGATAAAGAGATTGTGGTCTTGAAACAAATACCCAGAAGAGTGAGAGAGATGAGAAGAGAATACCAATTCCTGACTAAAATGCAACTTAAAAAAGAGGTGAATTATAGATGGCTGATTCCAGAAGGTTTAATGTTCACATGGCAAGAACAGAGACATAGAATTGACTCAATTGAGAAAGCTGAATTATTTTATACATAATTTTTTGGAAGGAAAGAGGAAGAGACAGAAAAAGAGATCTCATTAATTAAATTCCAAGAGGACTGCCAAATGGCGACTGAAAAAGAAGAAGGCGCAGTAGGTGGAAAGGTGGAAGCCAAAGAACAACGTGAATTAAGATTTATGAGAGCTGCAAAACCTAACTATAAAATATAACCATGGAAGAGAAAAAAATAATTACAATTAATATAAATGGACTTAACTCAGCCGTTAAAAGAAGGAAAACCTTTCACAAATTGGAGAAATTAAAATTTGATATAATCTGTTTACAAGAAGTACATATTAAAAAACAATATGAACAATTGTTGGTACTGCCAAAATTAGGGAAAATATTTACTTCCTTGACCCAATGTAAGAAAAGAGGAATAGTTTTATATATTAAAGAGACCACCCCAGAAAAATTGATCTATACTGATGATGATAGAAGAATACTAATGGTGGAAATAATGGACTATAATATGAAAACACTCCTGATTGCAATTTTTGCTCCGAATGACAAACAAGAAGAATTCTACAAAAAACTACATATGAAAATAATTGAACTGGACTATGCTAATATAGTTATGATGGGAGATTTTAATGGAATTGTAGACAACAAATTGGACTATACAGCACAGAAAACAACAAAGCAAAACAGAAAGGCTTTCCCTAAATCTTTTTTTAAAATGGTAGATGAAATAAACTTAAAAGATACATGGAGAGAAAGAAATGCTAAAACTAAACAATACACCTTCTATTCAAATAGACACTTATTATGGTCCAGAATAGATATGATATGGATATCAACAGAATTAATATCTAACATTCAAGAAATAAATATTGAAACAAGTACTTGGGCAGATCACAATCCAATGACAATTAAATGGAAAGGACAAAAAAGAAGGTCTAGATGGACGTTAAAAAATACTATTTCAAAGGAAAAAGACTTCACACAGTGGATGGAGAAAGAATTGGCCTTTTTCTTTAGAGAAAACAAAAAATAAGATACATCAATTCAGAATGTATGGGATATAATGAAGGCATATATTAGAGGCTTGATAATAGATATGCAAGGAAAAGGAATACTATGAAAAGATTAGCCTCTAAGGTCCTAGAGGATGAGCATAAAAGACTTGAAAAAGAGCTACAGAAAATGCCACAGAAAAAGGATATCAAGCTAAAAATGGATATAATTAATCACAAAATGGGTAAACTAGAAAAAGAATTAGCACAGAAAATTAGAGGTGCTAAACAGAACTACTTTGAAGACGCAAACAAACCAGGTAGATGGTTAGCATACAAATTGAGAAAGGAGAAAGAATCAAGGAAAATATTGCAATTAACAGATGACCAAGGCCAAGTTTGCCATGGTAGTAAAGAGAAGAAGGAAATCATTCGAGACTTCTATGGGAAATTATATATGCAAGAGAATATTGATGAAGAAAGAGTCAAGCAGTACTTTCAGAATGCCAATTTACCTCAGATACCTAAAGAGACTGAAAAAAATGTTAGAAAGCAATATAACAATGATGGAGTTAACTGAAGCACTGAAGAAGCAAAATAATGGAAAGGCACCAGGCCCAGATGGACTTCCGGCAGAATTTTATGAAACATTACAAGAATCGTTGAATCTTCCATTGCTAGAAGTTATGAATGAAGCTATGTTAAAGAAGAAGATACCTAAATCATGGTCAGAAGCCTATATTACACTTATTCCAAAAGAGGAGGCCGACCCATTACAAATTAAGAACTATAGACCCATTTTTCTACTAAATGCAGATTACAAAATCTTTGCTTCAATATTGGCAGAAAGACTTAAAAATATTTAAATAATTTTATCCATCCTGATCAAAATGGATTTCTGCCAAAGAGACAAATTAAAGACAATATGAGAGTAATCTTGGACACCTTGGAATACTACAAGGCACATCCTGAAAAACAAATGGCTCTGATATTTCTAGATGCACAGACGGCATTTGATAATGTGAATTGGCAATTTATGTTATTACTGTTGGAACAGATGGTTTTTGCTAGAAAATTTATTCAAGCAATAGAAGCTATATACTATAAACAAACAGCAAAGGTAACAATAGAGGGAGAACTGACAGACTCTATCAATATAAGAAAAGGAACAAGACAAGGGTGCCCACTATCACCTTTGTTGTTTGTGTTAACTGTGGAAGTGTTAAACAGAAATATTAGAGATGAAAAGAATATAAAATGGATGAAAATCAAAAAAGAAGAATTTAAGCTGCAAGATTTGCGGATGATCTGTTTTCATTTTAGAAGACCCTTTAGAAACAGCATCAAAACTGATAGAAAAGATAGAGACATATGGAAAGATGGCTGGTTTGAAAATAAATAAAGATAAGACAAAGATTTTGACAAAGAATATGCTATTAAGACAAAAGGAAGAACTGGCAAACCTATTGAAAAATTCAAGTCACGAATAAGATCGAGTACTTGGGGATGTATTTGACAGCAAGATGTAGCACATTAAAAGAGAATAATTATATTAAACTTAAACAGCAGATAGCACTTGATTTGGTGAAATGGGAAAACTTACAACTGTCACTAAAAGGGAGAATTTCAACAATCAAGATGAATATATTACCCAGAATTTTATATTTGTTTCAAACAATTCCAATTAGGCTTGGAAAAGACTACTTTGAAGATTTAAATAAAATTGTGTTGAAATATATATGGCAAGGTAAGAAAGCGAGAATAAAGTTAAAACTTTTTCAAGATGCTAGAATAAGAGGAGGATTTGGTTTGCCTAATTGGGAGTTATACTACCAAACTACAAATCTGAAGTGGGTTAAGGAATGGATAATACTAAGAAATGCTAGATTGTTGACATTAGAAGGACATGATTTGTTGTTGGGGTGGCATGTTTTGTATGGTACAAAGGAACACAGGGGTATTTTAGAAGACATTATATATGGGAGTCTCTGTGATTAAACTGGGAGAAGATTAAAAGACAATGTTATTTGAAAATTCCAGTCTGGTTATCGACTATTGAAGCATTTTCGTATTCTACAATATACAAAAAGGAACAAACAGTTAGATATGGTGAAATAGTGAATGAAACGGGTGAACTTAAATCTGTACAAAAACTAGAGGAACAAGGTATAAGGATGAATTTAGAAAATAATAAATATATAAAGATGTACTTCTTTCTTATTATATCTACAAAATGATTTTAGGATAGATTTGAGATGATAATTTGAACTGTTATACAATAAATTAAGTAAATTATGGTTATCTTGTAAAACATGAATGAATAAAAATATAATGAAATGATTGATTAATAATGATACTAAGGTATTTAATTTTTGATTGACAATATGAGATTATATGTAATGTAATTGTAGTTGAAGACTACAAAATGGAAGCACAAAACAATTTGTAAACCAACCGGCACACTGTATGCACACCTATGGAAGATAGCTTGATGTTTTTATGTTTTGTTTGTTTATGTTTGTTTTTAAAAACCAATAAAAAAATTTTTTTCAAAAAGAACTGAATTTAGCTGTCCACTTCTTCCAGATGAAAATTGACTTCTGTATTCATAAAACTCTCTTTGCGGGATTCAGACAGAAGTGGCACATTTTTCCAGGATGTTGTGCCAGTGTTCTGACCCAAGCTTTGTTCCAAGGAAACAAGCACAAAACAGAGGTAACCGCAAAACCTTTAATGATTCTTTATGAATTCCATTCCTTCACAGTTAAAAGGCTGTTTCAAACTAATTGTCCCTGATAAGAACGAGCCTTGCCAAGGTTGTGCAAGGCTACCAAGAACACTAGATAAAGTTGCCAAGCAATATTTCAAACACAAAGAGTCTTCAAACACCAACCAAGATATTCTGAACATCCACCAGGTTTGAGTGCAAAAACTTCTTTGCTTTCTGCAAAGAACTTCAGTTTCTCAGCTGGCTTTTATCTTTTAAGGGAGGAGCCATTACCTTGTAGCCTTACTTCCAAGTTGCCTGTGTTGCTGCAGCTGAACATAATTCCCAGCATTGAAATAAAAAGGGAATTGTTTTAACTAAGCGTGTGCTTAATTACGGTTTCAGGGAGCCTTGGTCAGAACCTCACACTTATGCCTGTTGCAGCATCCCTATGATCACATGATGAATTTTCAAAAGTCAGAATGTATTTTTGATGGTTGCAACTTCCTGGGGTCATGTGAATACTCTTTGCAACCTATGCAGCTAGTTTTTGACAAGAAAAGTCAGGGGGGAAAGCTGGATTTGCTCAATGACCATGTGATTCACTTAACAACCAGGACTTGAAAAGTCCTAACATTGACCATGACTCACTAAAGAAGTGCTTTGCTTTGCAACAAGAATTCTGGTCCAATTTTGGTTGTAAGTTCTGCATCATCCGTAGTCTGCTCCAATTTGATTTGACCATGCCACTGTGCACATTTTAAAATGATTTCCACCACCCCCCATAAACAAATATTCGATTAATCATACCACATTCAAACATCACTGACAAATTTAGTACAATCTATTAAAGTGGCCTTTTTGGGGCATTTTGAATGCAATGGGGGAAAAATAGATTTTTCTTTCACCTGGATTTTGTACCGTGTCAATAACATTCAGTCTTCCTTACATCGAAGAGTCATTGAATTAAATGGTATTTACTTAATAACTCCACTTTCCTAATTAAATCTATTAAGGTTGGATGTTCAGTGTTCTTTTTCCCTAAGATATGTGGGAAGTGCACCATTTGATTTCATTTTTTAACTATATGATGTCTTATAATTTTGATTTTATTTTTTTTTAAAAAGACAGTTAAACAGAATCTTACCCAAGAGCTCTTCCATAAAAATAATTGGAGTTCTACAGAGCCCTGATAATAACTGAAGGGGGATAAATACTTTCTACATTTTCACACTGTATATTTCTTAGCAACATAGATGGGGGGGGGGAGATAAATAATTAAACGTTACTGTTGCATGAGAAAACTGGTATCATGGAATATATAGGTATATTACGCACACATATATGCAGGGGTTTGTGTGTTTTTAGTGTCCGTGTGTGAGGAGGGAGAGACAGAGAGAGAGAGAGAAACAGACACACAGAGAGAAATGTGCATACATTTAGTTTAATCAGAGATTCAAAATGATGTGATAAATCCAACTATGATTGAAGAGAAATCTAATGGCCCAACAATCAAGTATTATTCTCAGTTTTGTGCATGATCATAATGAATACATTTTAATAGAGATGAAAAAGGAAGATTTATGGAGTATATGTATGTGTAGTATATGGAGTTATGGAGTATATGTAATGTGGAACTCTCTCTCTCTCTCTCTCTCTCTCTCTCTCTCTCTCTCTCTCTCTCTCTCTCTCTCATCTATCAAGATGATAGGTGGTAGATGGATCCATTTAGATTTTCCACAAGTTTCATATTCAACCCCTTTGGTATCACTAAATCTCTAAGCTATTTTTCAAAATGTAGAAATCAACTTTTAAAAAGTCATTTAGTCGCAGAATTATGAGGTGGAGAGAGAAGAATGAGTCCTGAGTTTAGGGATGTTTTATTCATACTACTTGGTTATTGACTGTATATTAAGTCAATGAGGCCTAGGATCAATATGTGTTTCTAAGTAGCATTTTATGATTTCTTAAATGTATTATTTTCACTGCAAGCATCCCCATTATATGCAAATGTTTTATTGTTATAGTTTATCAAACATCCATGTATAATGCCAAGACAAAGCTGCTAGGCACCTAAAACAGGGAATCTGTGTGTGCAAAAAGAAACAAAAGTTCACATGCTTATTTTGGCAACATGAGGTGTCACTTAGTTGGAAAAGGATATGTGCAATAAATAAACAAATAAAACAAAGAGCAAAGAAGCATATGTGCAGACAATCTCTCTAGCACGGTTCCTACAACGGTATCACTGCCATAGAACGTCATGTGCAGGTATATTTTTGAAAATGTGGCAAGAGAGCTGTTTCTACCCACACCACAAGGCAGAAATGGAAGCACAGGGAACATTGAACAGATTGATTGCCATAACTTGGAAAATAAATTTATCCTTAGAATAGGTTTTCTGGTTACCTCTTTGATAGGCTGGGCAGGTCCAACTGTCTTATTTTCATTATCTGTTGAAAAAGTGTAAATCAAAACATGTCAATAAGAAGGAGGACAGCAGGTTTCCATGTCTGAATGTATTATCTCTGTGCCTGCAGTCCCACCTGCATGAAGAACTGCATGCAAAAATAGTATTGGACATGATTTATCAACCCAAGCCATTAGCTAAAATGTTGCCCATGTAGCCCAGCTGTCTAAAATTCTATACATAAACTTGGATTTCTGTCATGAGAAATATTAGCACCCAGTGGTGTGATTCAGCCGGTATAACAAACGGTTCAGTGAGCGCGTGCACACAGCATTTAGAAAAGAAATTTTTTAGCTATAAAACTTACCTTCTGCTGCAGCCCCGGTGAGTAAAACAGCTGATGAGTGGCAAACCGCTCTTCCGTGCGAATCAGCTGTGCTCAAAAACAAGGAAATAAAGCCCAGGAAAAGGGCAGGAGTGTGTATGGGCGGAACCAAATGATCACCAGAAATACCAGTTTGCCTGAACCACTCTGAACCGGTAGAATCCCACCCCTGTTCATACTGATTTATAATTCCACATCTGGAATACTGCATCCAGTATTTGGTCACCACACCATAAAAGCAATGTTGAGACTTTGGAAATACTGCGGAGAAGAGCAACAGAGATCATTAAGGGCCTACAGACTAAAACATATGAAGAATGGGTTGCAAGAATTGGCTATGGCTAATCTAGAGAAAAGAAGTACTGGAGCACCAGGATAGCAATGTTCCAATATTTGAGGGGTTGCCATAAAGAAGAGGGGGTCAACCTATTATTCCAAAGCATCTGAAGGCAGGACAAGAAAGGATGGTTGAAAACTAATCAAGGACAGAAGTAACCTGGAATTAAGGAGAAATTTCCTAACAGTGAGGACAATTAACCAGTGGAATGGATTGCCTTCAGAAGTTGTGGGTGCTTCATCAATGGAATTTTTTAAGAAGAGACTGGATGGCCACCTGTCTGAAATGGCATAGGGTTCATTGCAGTTGTTGTTACAAATATAGTTGTTAAGTGAATCTGATTTTCACCCATTGACTTTGTTGTCAGAAGATTGCCAAAGGTCATATCACATGATCCCAGGACACTGCAATCTTTGTAGACATGAGCCAGTTGCCAAGCATCTGAATTTTAATCAAGTGATGACAAGGGTGCTGCAAAGGCCATAAGTGTGAAAAAATAGCCACAAGTCACTTTTGTAACTTCAAACGGTCACGAAGTGAACAGTTGTGAGTCAAGGACTATCTGTATTCAACTATCAGTCAGTTAGAACACTTTCCCATGGCAGAATGGACCTAAATGCTAACACTGTGATGTGATAGGCTGGTTGTCAATTGAAAAAAAAGAGAGAGAAGTTAATTGTAGATTTTTAAAAGGTGCAGTAAGTTACAACATCAAGATATTTTCCTCAGGAAGAACACATAAAAGGAACAATGGTGACATGGTCAAAAAAATTCGGTTATAATATTGAATTGGCTAAATGGTAAAAGCTTTGGACCACCAATACGAAGGCCACGGCATACAAGGAAAACCTTTATAAGATGTTTTATAGGTGGCATCTTCTGCCAGCAAGGCTTTCCAAAATGTTCAAAAGTCTATCTCTAAATTGTCGGAAGTGCAAAGATGCATCAGGCACATTTTTTCACCTGTGGTGGACCTGCAAAGCTGCAAAAAATATTGGAGACTGATCCAGACATGGGTGGAACAAATGGTGATCCAGACATGGGTGGAACAAATGGGAGAGTGTATTCCATTTAAGCCGGAATTTTTATTCCTAGGAATAATACCAGAAGGATATAGGAAGGATTTAATTTGTCTAATAATACATGTGTTGACAGCGGCTAGAATAATATATGCACAATGCTGGAAAAAGGAAAGCATACTGCCAGAAACAGGGATAATAAAGAAAATTATGGCCTCTGCAGAATCAGACAAGTTAACTCTAGAATTAAAAAAAAAAAAAAACAACAAGGGGGAATCTGAGTACTATGAAATGTTGCATAGAAGAAGGCAGGGTCGGAACATAAGTGGCTAGGATGATTAGAATAATTAGTAAACAAGGTATCAAATAAGAAGACTGTAAATGATAAAATAAAATTTATATAGGTATAACAATTGTAATGCCAGAACGGCCTCACCGTGTTGTATTCTTATAATTAATTATTTTTTAAAAAAATATATTTTTCTTCAGACAGTGGAAGATTTTTTAAAAAATATGAAATCAATGGAATAATAATTCCAGAGTTTACCTCATTGGTTCCCTGAGATTTCTTTTTTATTTCAGCAAGAGTTAGATGACACCCAGATGATGTTCAATGCAAAAGTGATATTCAGCGGGTTTGGACCAGTTCTGGCATACTGGTAGTGGAAATTTTGACTGGTTAGGAGAAACAGCAAATACCACCTCTGGCTGGTTCCGCCTCACCCTTTCCAGGAGCCCCCACTGTTGTGAATGAATAAATGTTTAATAAAGTTATCTAGAGCTTGAAGTCAAGTGCAGGGTTCTGGCCCTGCACTTCTGATTGGCTGTTAAATGGCGAGATCAGATTGGTCCATTCAGGAGAGTCTGATTGGCCATTAGCAAGCCGTTCTCATTGGTCAACGGAGCTAGCGCTCCCAGGTTTTCATTGGTTTAATAGTTAATAAGTTGCCTATATAAGGAAGGTTATAGCAGCCATCGACTTTGAGCTGTCACACCATGTTAATAAAGAGTTTTTAAGTTCACTAATTTACCGGCTCGTCTCCATTCTTCACACCCATGCTCCACACTTAACACTGGCGACGAAGGTGGGATGTGGAGACGTCAGAGCTGACTGAACGACAAAGATCCATAACTGAGCACGTGACTGAATGCACAACGGCAGAACCATGTCCATGCGGCGTCATACCACCCGCTCCATTCGACCCAGCGCAAGAAGACTGGGGGTCCTACAAGGATCATTTCCAAATGTTCTTGGAAATCAATAATTTGAAGGATGCCACAACTGGGAAGAAACAGGCGGTATTCCTAACACATTGCGGGCCGACCGTATTCAAGATGGCCAAACCACTAGCAAAACTGGCTGAAGTGAAGGCTATGGACTGGGACATCCTCGAACCCCTACTAAGGGCCCACTATGCACCGACCGTACCAATGCTTGTAAGGCAGCACGAGTTCTACCAAAGAAAACAGCGGAAAGGAGAGAGCATTGCTGATTTCGTTGCAGACCTCCGAAACCTGGGAAGCCTCTGCGGGTTCGCTGACCTGGAAGAGGCTTTGAGAGACCGAATAGTTCTGGGATTAGATGCGCTAAACGTTCAGAGCAAGCTAATGACGAAAGGCGAAATTAGCCTTGCCGATGCCATCGCTGATGCTACTGCAGCAGAAGCAACCAGGAAGTCGGCTGCCCAACTGCGCCGCAACCGCACTCCGGTACACCAACCGACCTGCGACATTTCACCTAAGTCAGAAGGACAGCTTTTGACGACCCACCACGAGGACCTCTCTTTGTCATCAGACAGTGACGAAGAAGAGGTCCATCGACTGCGGTCCGATCGGGACCATTACCCAAAGTCCCAAAACCCATGCGCTGGCTGTGGGGCCAACCATTACCGGTCCGAATGCAAATTCCGCGACGCGCTCTGCCATGAGTGCGGGAAACGAGACCATATCGGACGGGTCTGTAGAAGCCTCCTAGGACCCAGCCAGACTTCGAAGGGGGCTAACTATCGCCAATTAACAGGAAACTGTCCTGTAAGGCGAGAACCAGTAAACCACTCCTACAGAAACCGAACCATAAATCACCCAACGAAGCGAGAAGAGGCTCACCAAACTAGCAGTATCGGTCACACCTCTTCATTGGATGCTAAGAAAATCCGAATTAAAGTGGCCATCGAAAATCAGCCCTGCCAAATGGAAGTTGACTCGGGATCGTCTCTCTCGATGATTTCCTGGAAGACCCTCAAGCAACTCATCCCTATTATCAGGTGCCAAGACCTCCGTTCCCAAAGACTCATACTTAAAGACTATCAGGGGAATAGGATTCCAGTCATAGGATCCAGTCAAGTCCAGGTTTCGTTCAAAAACCGCACAGCATATTTACCCCTGACTGTGATCAACAAGGACCGGCCTAGCCTGTTAGGCCTCCAATGGTTCGCGCCACTCGGCATTGAAGTGGCAGGCATTAACCGAATCGGCGGCAGTGACTGGGAGGAGGACCTCGTCCATGAATTCAGAGATGTCTTCACAGAAAAGCTAGGCGAGTACAAGGGGACCCCGATATCATTTAACCTTAATCCAAGAATAGCTCCCATCCGCCTTAAGCCTCGTCAAGTTCCATTTGCCCTAAAGCTGAAAATCGACGAACAGCTTGATAAGTTAATAGCCCAGGGAGTGTTAGAGCCAACCGATCACTCTCCCTGGGAGACACCAATTGTGACACCCATTAAGCCGGATGGGTCGATTCGAATTTGTGGGGACTACCGAGCCACCCTGAACCACGCCCTGCAGCAAAAACCATATCCGGTGCCAGTGGTGAAACACCTCCTCCATTCCCTGGGGGGCGGAAAAGTCTTCGCTAAACTAGACTTAGCTCAGGCATATCAGCAACTGCTGGTTGATGAGAAAACGGCACAGGCACAGACGATCGTGACACACCGAGGTGCCTTTAAATGTACACGGCTCCAATTCGGAGTGAGTGTAGCCCCGGGGATCTTTCAGAGCCTGATGGAAAGACTATTACAAGGGATTAAAGGCATTGTCCCCTACTTTGTGTTAATGTGTTAATTGCTGCCCATACTTCAAAAATTTTACAGGATCGTTTAAGATTGGTCCTCCAGAAATTCAAAGACGCAGGCCTTAAAGTGAAGAAAAATAAGTGTAAACTGTGTACAGATCGTGTCGAATTTTTAAGGTATCTAATTGACAGTCAAGGCATTCACCCTACCGATAGCAAATTGAGAGCAATAAAAAATGCTCCCAGACCCCGGAATAAGGCCGACCTCCAGGTATTTCTAGGCCTTATTAATTTTTATAATGTATTCCTGCTGCACAAGGCGACTGTCGCTGAACCTTTACATCGTTTACTGGACAAAACAGCACTTTGGGTATGGGGTCATAGAGAAGAGCAGGCATTTCGTAATGTGAAAAAACTACTGACTTCTGATGCTGTACTAATGCAGTACAATGAGACCTTGCCGTTAACTATCACGTGTGATGCATCGCCTTTCGGAGTGGGCGCCATTTTGAGCCATGTATTGCCTAATGGTAGCGAAGCCCCAGTTGCCTATTTTTCAAAGATGCTTTCGAAAACTGAGCGAAATTATAGCCAGATTGATAAAGAAGCCCTTGCAATTGTATCTGCTATCAAAAGATTTCATGAGTACGTGTACGGCCGGGCTTTTACTATAGTGACTGACCACAAACCTTTGCAGGGAATAATAGCAGGGGATAAGCCAACCCCCTATATATTATCTCCCAGAATGACTCGCTGGTCAGAATTCTTGGTTGCATATAATTATCGGCTGCAATACCGCCCCGGAAAAGCCATTCCCCATGCCGACGCATTGAGCTGAGCACTGCTTCCAGAGACTATTGACAACCCCGCGCCAACAGTGACAACGTTGCAGATTGAGGCACTTCATACACCACCATTAACCACCCATGATATCGCAAGAGAAACAAAATGCGACCCCGCCTTAGCACAAGTCCTAACTTGGGTGGAACGTGGATGGCCATTGGACCAAGTATCAGACGACTTCGCACCATTCAAAAGGCGACAAATAGAGTTGTTTTCTCAAAAGGGCTGCATCATCTGGGGCGATCGAGTCGTTATCCCAGAACGACTCCAACAAGCAGTACTGAGAACCTTGCACGATGGCCACCCCGGCATCATGCGCATGAAAGCCCTCGCACGAAGCTATGCATGGTGGCCAGGCATCGACAAGCAAATCGAGACTTGGGTTAAAGCTTGTCATAGATGCCAGGAAGTAAGCAACGCCCCACCAAAGGCAATCCCAACCGAATGGGAAACACCGCGGGGACCCTGGTCCCGTATCCATCTGGATTTTGCTGGGCCGACCAAAGGCCACACCTTCTTGTTAACCGTGGACGCCTACTCGAACTGGCTCGAAATCCACCGAATGAGAAACACAACAACCGAAGCGGTCATTAAGAAACTAGAAAGAATGTTTGCAACCCATGGATTACCAGACATTGTGGTATCCGACAATGGGCCCCAATTTACTGCGCTGTCCTTTGAACAGTACCTGGTGGACCGCGGTATTTGACATGAGCTGACTTCACCTGTGCATCCTGCAGCCAACGGAAGGGCCGAGCGCATGGTACAATTCGTCAAGAAAACGCTACAGCATATCACTCCTCACAGCGTCACCAACAAAACTCCCACCGAGCTGCTAATGGGAAGAAAGCTCCGCTCCCACCTCGACTGGTTACACCCAGCGTACAAATTGGAGAAACCACTCGGATCCAGCAGCCGATGCTGTACCTTCCAGGTAAGCAACTTGGTGTTCGCTAAAAATGTATCGGGTGATCTGTTGTGGGTAGAAGCAACTGTGGTCTGTGTAACCGGCCCGAGATTATACCTTGTACAATGCCGTGATGATAGACTATGGAAGCGCCATATCGATCAATTATGATCAAGGCTGCGTCAGGGATCTCCAAGTCCCCTAATAACCAAACTGGGGGGGGGGAGATACAGAGGAAGATGAACTTCAATTAGCAGAAAACCTTTTTGAAGAGAACGATAGTGGAATGGAAATGCGAGAACAGGAATCAGGGATGGGAGTGAGTTCACCTCAGGGTGATACCGAAGATGTTCGTGACAACAAAAACGCGAACTCAGAATCAGAGACACCCCTTTTGCCAAACAACGCCCTACCTCAACAAGAGTGCAGCCAAATACCGGGTGCACAACGAAAATCAAAAAGACTAACAAAACAACTGTCCTACCTCAAGGACTACGTGACCGCACCCCGTAAACGGAACCCAGGGGAAGGGGTGTTGTGAGTGAATAAATGTTTAATAAAGTTATCTAGAGCTTGAAGTCAAGTGCAGGGTTCTGGCCCTGCACTTCTGATTGTCTGCTAAATGGCAAGATCACATTGGTCCATTCAGGAGAGTCTGATTGGCCATTAGCGAGCCGTTCTCATTGGTCAACAGATCTAGCACTCCCAGATTTTCATTGGTTGAATAGTTAATAAGTTGCCTATATAAGGAAGGTTATAGCAGCCATCGACTTTGAGCTGTCACACCATGTTAATAAAGAGTTTTGAAGTTCACTAATTTACCAGCTCATCTCCATTCTTCGCACCCATGCTCCACACTTAACACTCACAAACTCTATTTTGGCTCCCAAGGTAACTTGAGGGAGGCTTACTAGGCCCAAAATGGGGTGTGGGGGTTGCGCTGCAGCCCCTCCATGGCCCGTTTTTGTTCCCAGGAGGCTACAAGGGGGCTTATTAGGTCCACAACAGGGACGCGATGTGACCCCCCCCCACAGCCTGATTTTGCTCCTGCGGGGTGCAGGAGGCTGAGGGCTGTCTGTCACCCCCTAGCCATGCCCACCATGGCCAAGCCCACCCAACCGGTCATTAGGGCAGAGAACAAGTTGTTAAATTATTTGAATCCCACCACTGGTTCAATGGCAAAAAAGACACCTAAATTCAGAAAATCAGAAAGGAGATAATTTTATTTTTTTTTCCCACCAGGCTGTTGATGGACGGAAAAACAGAAAGCGAGGGCTGTGTAAATCAACAGATGGTCTTTTCCAGCACCACTGCCAAAAAAGGATAGGAAACAAAATGGTGTTGAGAGAGACCCAATTAGAATATTTTTTTTTTAATATTTCTGAAAAGGTTTCCAATAACTAATTAATCACTGAGTGTATTTCGTTCAGCCTACACCCTGTAACTTTACATTTGGTCCTAACGAGTTTTGCATGTGTGTGTTTGAGGTAAAGCACAAAATGGAAGGGAATGACAGAAGCTCACTCGTGAAACTCAAAGTACTGTAAACCGGTTAGAACTGAACACACATATGGTTCTAGACATTTAGTGACCATTCAAAGTTACAACCACCACTGGAAAAAGTAAGACTTATGATTGGATGCCACACTTAGGACTACTGCAGCATTCCCATGGTCACGTAATCAAAATTCAAATGCTTGGCCACTGAGTCATATTTTGCGACCTTCTTATGAATGAGGAAGCCAGATTCACTTAAATGTGTTACTAACCAATGGTGGGATTCAATTTTTTTTACTACTAGTTCTGTGGACGTGGTTTGGTGGGTGTGGCTTGGTGGGTGTGGCAGGGGAAGGATACTGTAAAATCTCCATTCCCTCCCCATTCCTGGGGGAAGGTTACTAGAAAATCACCATTCCTTCCCCACACTACTAACCTACTTTCCAGCTCTGTTCTCCTGTGCAGGGCAACCAAAGAAGACCCAGTTGTTCAGCTGGGACTCGGGAGGCAGAGAATAGATGGAGGCTGGGCCAGTAAGAGATAGTATTTGCCGGTTCTCTGAACTACTCAAAATGTCCACTACTGGTTCCCCAGAACTGGTCAGAACTTGCTGAATACCACCTCTGTTACTAACTTAACAAATACAATGATTCACTTAGCAACTATGGCAAGATAAATCATAAAATATTGCAAAATTAACAACTGCCTCACTTATCAATAGAAATTTGGGGCTCAATTGTGATCATACGCTGAGGACTATGTGTACTATTAACAATAATAGTTTAAGTAAAATTCCTTTCTGTCTCTTGGAAAACAATTACTGAAAAAAATTCTAATGGGGGGGGGGACTTTAAAGTTAGAATGCCCCCGTCAAGTAAAACTAAGAAAAATTTGCAAGCCTTGCCAAAATGCTTTGACCAAATTCACTCTCTCAAAACCATCCAGGTGCCAAAGTGCTGAGAAGTGTAAAATGACTAAAAACAAAATTCATATTATTTCTTTTCTCCATGCTGATGTTTCATCTCTGGATAGCTCCCCATCAGATGAAGGAACTATATTAACGAAGCAGTGTTACATGTGAAATAATATTGGACACATGGATATTGCTTTCTGTGTCATGAAACATGTCTGAATGTCCTTGAAACGAGAAGAGCAACAAAGATGATAAAGGGTTTGGAGCCCAAATTGAATGCTGAACTGCTAAGGGAACCAGGTATGTTTAGCATAACTGTCAGGCACAGAAGGCCAGGTCCAAATGTGAAAATTCAATTTTAACTGATTCATTGCTAAATCCTATGAACAGGAATCTTCTCAAGTTAGATGAGAGTCAATGGCATTCAAGGGGGGAATTGGACTTATTTCTATTGTCTGTTTTTGTTGTTATTTTGTTTTTCTGCAGTGGTTTGCTCTTCAAAATTGTTTTAATTTAGTTTCTGAATTTTTGTTATCAGACTAGGTAACATCATCAGCAGGATCTTTGTTAGTACAAATTGGGGTCTGGTTTATCTCTTTGGTGAACTCCAAACAACCCTTTTCCTTACAATTTATGCCGCCTCTGATGTGTCAGACCTCCTTTTAAGGAACATGTGTGATATTATGGGATCCAAATATGTAACATGTTTGACTGCATCATGTAACTGATTTCCGATGCAAAGGGAAGGTTACTTTTAGCCTTTCCAATCAATTTTCCTCTTGCAGTTTCTTTGTTGTGTTAACTATAAAAAGGAATGTAAGATGTGTCTCAAGGTTCTCCTTTTTCATAGGGAGATCCCACTTTTTCAGGGTGCCCTAATAAACTGCTTTTAAATGCTCTTATGGCTGGGTTGTTTATTGGGAAGGTAAACCAGAACAGAACCTCGACCAGATTTGATTACATTCGTTTTTACAGACCTTACATTGGTTTCCATGTAGACTTCATTGAATATGAATGGCCTTTTGAGAGATCTCCTGCATGGTTGGCCAGAGAAAGCTTTGGAGCCTTCGAAATGTCCTCTGAATTATACTAGGACCAAAGCTTCCATATTTCCTTATCACCATTATTGAATAAGAGAAAGAGAGAGAGAGAGGGAGAGAGAGAGAGAGAAGCAATTTGGAAAAAAACAAACAGGAAAAAAATTGCAATCCCACTAATCTGATATAGAGTTTTATGTGTGTCATGTCATTTCTATTTTCAGAGCACACAGAGAGACACATATGCTCAGGAGTAAGATTCTACCGGTTTGGACTGGTTCTATAGAACCGGTTGTTACGATTCTGCACAGTTTAGAGAACTGGCAAATCATGCCCCTGGCCCTCTCCGCTTGCCCCTTCCCTTCCCACCCAGTCAGTCCTTATTGCACATGCACAACATCACATGAATGCCCAACATCACTGACTGTATTCTCCACCACCCAGTCACTCCTTAAGGTATTTTTTTTTCCTCCTGATGATCAACTGTTCTGATAATCAGCTGTGTCAGGATCCTGCTCACTACTGCTTCAACCAGGAGGCTTCCCTGAGGCTCAGAGGCCAAAAAATGCACCCCAGAGGGGGCTGCATGACCCCCTGTGCTTCATTTTTTTTGCCTTCCTGGGCCTCAGGGAAGCCTCCTGGGAACAAAAATGCCCCCTAGGAAGCTTCCCTGGGGTCCAGGAGGCCAAAAAAAATGGAGCACGGGGGGTTGCTGCAAAAAAAAGCCATGCCCACCTAGTCACTCCCACCTAGCCATGCCCACAGAACCGGTAGTAAAAATATTTGCATCCCACCCCTGCATAAGCTGGAACAATCATGACACTAGTCAGATAAGTGAAAACAGCTCTCCTGAACACAGCAGAGATGCAGAAAAAGCAACATAAATACTGTTTACCCTCTGACAATTACAGCCAATTTTACATTTACAGCAAGAGCACATTTTAAACCAAACGGGGAAATCAAATTGAGAGAGAGAGAGAGAGATGCTCCGTGCTATAAAGAACGATGGTCTTCAAAGAGACAATAGGATGCCTTTTTATCTGAAGGACATGTTGATCAAGAAAATAGAGCATCGTTTGAGTCAATTATTGCTAAAATACAACTTGCTTTATTAAGTTTGCACAATGGGTTTTACTTGTAAGTGCAAATAAATTACTGAAATTAGAATGGCAAACTGTTTGTTATGCTTGAAGAAGGACTGAACATTGTTCAGGTAACAAAAGCACACTTAAGCAGTTTTCTCAAATATTATTAGCCTCTTATGCATTTGTGTCTCCCTCAAAATGTAATTTCTGCCAAATCTACACCTGTTTAAGAAAATTAGCCTGTTTTTTCACATCAGTGTATCTTCTCCAATGGCATAATTTGAAAACATTTATTCCAAATATGAGTTGAAAAATACAACATGTGACAAGTGCACATTCAAATAAACATAGAATATTGTAACCCTGTTATGGATCCAGGCACCAAAACAACCTCAGTTTTGAAGAAGAAGAAATCAGTTTTGTACAGACAAACATTATCTATGTTTTCTCAAATTCCACTACACAATCAGTTTTATTGTAAATTGAATTAAAAGTATTTGTTTTAAATATGGTACAAGGATTCTATTCTAGAATAAAGAACATGAAATAATAGAGATGGAAGGTACCTTGGAGGTCTTCTAGTCCAACCCACTTCTCAAGCAGGAGTTCCTATATTATTTCTGCCAAATGGCCATCAAGTTCTTTTTGAAAGCCTCCCGTGATGGAACACCCACAGCTTCTGAAAGCAAGCTGTTCCACTGGTTGATTGCTCTGATTGTTAGGAAATTTATCCCATTAAGTTGCTTCTCCAATTAGTTAATTTCCAACCACTGTTTCTTGTCTTGCCCTTTCATGTTTTGGAAAATAGTTTGACTGCCTTATCTTTGTAGGAGCCCTTCAAATAATGGAACAGTGCTATCATATCACTCCCTAGTCCTTCTTTTCATTAGATATACCCAATTCCTGGTAACAATTCTTCATATATTTTAGCCTCCAGCCCCCTAATCATTTTTTTTTTTTTTGAAAATTTTATTTGGGTTTTCACAAAAACAAAATACAAATAAAACATCTTTTTTTTGAAAATAGCATGGTCCCAGGTTATCACTTCTTCATACAGACACAAAACTCAATTTCATGCTCATTTTTATATTCTATTCCATATCTTATTACCATTTTATATTTTCTACATAGTTTTCCCCTCTTCTAATTTTCTCAACCTTGTTTTAATTATCTCAATTCAAATCATTATATTTATACTTTTGTCTGTCCTGTTACAATTTCACATTATCTTTTCTTATTAAGCAAATTTTTCCCTGTAGTTACCAATTAGAGTATGACACCTTTATATCCTTTAATTTTATCCATTCTTATTTAAGCTTCAATGTATAGCTTTAAGATTATAGCATTCAATATAATACATAACTTCCAATCAAATTCTGCTTGGTACATTCTTAAAATAGACACTGTATTCATATATATATATATGACGTGGGAAAATACCCGAACAAAGCTGAATGCCATACATGTAAGTACCCGCAAAAACTTAAGAATATATATATATATATATTCCATTCCAATATATACATTCCATTCCAATTCAATTCTATAATTAATATGCATTAAAATCTTAACATCTTTAACATTTCTTTTCAATTGAATATCATACTTCCTTGAGAACACTTATAAACTTTCCATAGTTAATTCTTTTTTTCCCATATTTCTCACTTATATTTTTATAAATCATTACTAATAATTAAAAATGTTCCCTTTTAATTCTCTCAATCGTTTTAATTCATTTATTTATTAACAAACATCCCACTGCATTACAATAAATATTTTATCCATCATCATATTTTCTAAAGTTATTTTTATTTGTAATATAACAAAGCTATCTCATGTACCTTTGCAGAATCCCTTTTACAATTAAATTTTCACCCATTATCTCTAAACAAACTTATGGTTACAATTCTTATATCTTTTCCCTGTTTCTCCATTTCTTGTTTCTGTCTTTTACAACTTCTTTTCCTTGCCTTCTTCCCCCTCTTCTTCTCCCTCCCCTTTTTACCCCCTCATCTCTCTACTTCTAACTCTCTCATCTGTAATCCTCTCTTCTGTTGCTTTCTAATATTATACTTATCTTTCAAATTCTTCTTCTTCTTTTTGGTTGTTTTTTCTAATCTTAAACCTTTCACTCTCTTTCCCCCCCCTTTTCTCCCCCCCCCCACTTAAAATTATTTGATCATTAAAGATGGCTTCTTCTTTGTCCCAATCTTCTTGTTCTGCAAGCGTTTCTTGTTGCTTCTCATAGTTCCAGATCTCCATTTCTAAGAATTGAAACATGAAGCCAAAAGAACTCCCTTCTTGTGCATCTTCTTTCCATTTTTAAGTTCTGTTTTCAGTTCTTCTAAGAGTGATACCATTTAAAAAACTTTTAAACAACCACCCAGTTAAATTTAGTCATCTAGATGCAAAAAACCAAAAATCACCAAGTAATTCAAATAATCCAAGGCTGTTTCTACTTGCTTCTTTTTTCCACTTTCTCTTCCTGGGGTTCTATTATCTTGTTACCAAGTTTCCATTAAAATGTATCTTTGAGGAATCTTGTTAAAATTTCATTGTAAGTTCCTCTTAATCACAGTTCCATTACTTAATTCCAGGCAGTCTCCTCCATTTTTCCAGATCCTACCCTTCCATTCTTTTTTTTCTCCTTTCCAGCTTTTAAAAATTTTTAAATGTCCAGAAATCTTTATTATTCCTTTGACTTTTATTTTTAGCTTAGATGCCTATTAATGTCAAAGTGGTTTTTTTTTTTCAGTTTCTTGCTTAAGTCTCTTAGCTGTCAGTATAAGGAAGGGAAAAAAAACAAAACTAATCCTTTCCCTTCTCTCTCTCCTTCGCAGCTTCAAAATCTTCTTTGGGAACAATGTTGTTAAGTTTAAATTCCAGGGTACCTTATTTGTTACTTTTGCTGTTTGACCTGGTCAACCAAAACTTTCTCTTATCTTCCTCCTGCACATTCTTTTCCGGTCAAGTTCTTCTTTGTGGTGGCCATTTCTGACCACCGCTACAACCGCCTTCAGGAAAGGGAGTAATGGCCAGCTGGGGAGGAGAGATGCAGCTTTCCTCAACCCTGCAGGCACCACCTCTACGGGGTGGCTTAGCCCTGAAACCAGCTGGCTCGGAGCACTCCAGCAGCGAGCCCAGATCGAAGCCTTGGATAGATGAGGTTTCGGTCTGTCACTGAAGAAGCTCAAACCGGAAGTCCCAGCCCCCTAATCATTTTTGTTGCTCTTCTCTGAACTTTTTCCAGAGTCTCAACTTCTTTTTATATGTTAAGTTCCATGTTCCATTATGTTCCATTCCAACATGTTTTTAATCTGAGTGTAAAATCATTATTACCTTTGACAAATTATTACTAGTTCTCCAAACTAACTTCCTTTTATTGATCTGTTGGTCTATCAACAAAAGGCAACACAGTCTCAACAATACACCACACTTGTTCAAACCTATATATAGATATCAGATTGGATTACAAAAAAACAGCCAATAATGCAACAACACAATGATAGGTAACCAACAGCAAAAAACACCCACAAGATGATAGAACATAGGAATAATCATGACGTGGTGATACAGATTGTTTGCACCCCCAAATCTTATAGCCTGTATCACAAATATTTCACAAAAATATCACAAAAATCTTATAGCCTGTATCACAAATATTTCAGGACGGACATGTTATAACCCAGGTAGGCAAAGCAAGGTGGGCATCTAGAGCAGGGATGTCAAACTCAAGACCCACAGGCTGGATCCAGTTCACGGGGTGCTTAGATCTGGCCTACGAGGCCATGCTGGAAACAGCAAACAATGGACCTGCAGTGCCTCTGCCAGTGAAAATGGAGTTTGGAAGGGTGATGTGCAGCTCTCCCGAGCTCTATTTTCACTGCCAGGGGGCTAGCAAAACAAACTAAAAACAAAACAAATGGAGAAATATTTCCCCTTTTGCATTTGAGCATGCAACAAGGGACGGGAAAAGAGAAAAGGAAAAGAAAAGAAAAATGGGAAAAGAGCAAGGAAGGAAAAATAAGGAAAGAGGGAAGGAAGGAAGGAAGGAAGGAGGGAGGGAGGGAGGGAGGGAAGGAAGGATGGATATTATAATGAGAGTGAGTGAGGGTCTGAGGGAAGTCTTGCCTTAGCACTTGGCCATCACAGGTGCCCCTGACACTAGTGATGTCAATCTGGCCATGCCCTCCCTGGCCATGCCCTCCTCAATGTCAAACACAGCCCTGATGTGGCCCTCAATGAAATCGAATTTGACACCCCTGATTTAGATAGTTCTTTATTTCTCTCACCAAATGCTCCAGCCAACAGCCATCCAATAACTGATCAACTCCATCTCCATCTCCTGAAGGCAGCCACCCTCACCCTCCCAAATTACAGCCCCTGTAGTACAAACTAAGCCCACAGAATAGGAGCATGCTCACCAGGCAAGGACCAGGGTTCCAAGTCCAGTCCCCAAGGCAGAGTCCAGGCACAAGACAAGGGCAGTCCTCAGGACAGGAAACAGGTCCCAAGCAAGAAGCAGGTCCAAAGGCACAGTGATGCCAAGGCCAAATACCAAACACAAGAGAAGGGCTAGGTCTTAACAAAAGGCTAAGAAGCAATCTTCCAAGCGAGGCAAGGCCAACAACAACAGGCTCAAGTCCAGAGGAGTATAAGCCAAATGTGATGACCCAGGGTGGGATACAAAATAAACACAGTCACAAAAAACAGGTGAAGCCCCTTTTATTCCTTCACTTTGTTTCCAAGCTCCAAATATCCTTGACTGGAGACAAAAAAAACTCCCACACGAGCAGTTATCACAAGAAGGAAATGCCATTAAAATTATAAAAATTAAAAAGCAACACAAACCAGGCAAGATAAGAGCTTGAAGACATCCACAGATATCAGAACACACACTGGGAAGGACACCAAACTCAGAGAGGAACAATAAACTAAAGATATTTCCACGCTTTGTTTCCAGCACTCGCCCGTACGCATTTCTGTCCTCTTATCCAGTTGTCACAGCTGCAGCCCATGAAGATGATCAAGGCCCTCTCCTCCTCAGTAGACCATGTCTCTCCCTTATCCTCTCCTCCTTGTGTGCCCTAGGATGGAGAGGGGATGGGCCTGGATCTTCCTCTGACTGCTCAGCCGGCCTCTGCCCTTCCCCAGCCCTCTGCCCTTCCCCACAACCTCCAGAGCCACACTTCCACTCCCTGTCAGCTGTTCCTCCTCTCCCTCAGAGTCAGTCTCCACCAGGGGTGTGACACCAAAGAAAACATTTGTTCTTGGCAAAGACTAACTTCCCACTGCTTCTCCTTAAGTTACTCCCCTCCAAGTGTCCCTTGTGAGGAAGGGTGCGGTGACTTTCTCCTGAATAGTTTCGCAGCCCTTCTCTGGGCTTCCCTATGCTCCACTCTCCTTGCTCTTGGATCAAATGGAGTAGACAGCTGTTCCTTATCAGAAGAGAATAGCTGTCTATTAACACCACTCCTGGTCAGCAGCCAGTCCTCCTTTGTGTCTGTGTGGGCAGGCAGCCTTCTATGTGGTCAATCACCTCCCCCAATGCCTGAGGGGACTAGGACAGCATCATCCTCATATCCTCATGAGTGCCTTCCCTCTTGGACAGTCCCAGTTCTTCATCCTCCTCTGAACCAGGCTTTGGTAGGACCAAGGCAGGATATTTTACATCTGTCTCCTCTGGCTATGCACTGAAACCAGTGTGCAATTCAACCATTGTAACAACCGGTTCTGAACTGGTAGAATCTCACCCCAACTGAAACATTCTGAAAACACAATCACAATGCCATGCTCTTCACTTTCATACAATGCTAGCTGTTTTATCTTGTACTATTAAGGTTTACAACTTTGATAGCATCCTCGTAAAAGGCGTGGAAGCTCAGAAGGTCTCTATAAAATAACACAAAGAATGTGAATGACAAAAAAAAATAGCTACAGGCAGATGTTAGTGGAATGGGAGAGCTCGCCATGACCAATTTGCAGTGAGACAACTCACCGCAGCCAACTTGCTACAGGACAATTTGTCATAGGACAATTCAACGAATACAAAAGTTCTTTTAATTTTACCGGAACCGTGGCCAATAATAATAATATAAAGGAAGTCAACCCAGAAATACAAGTTACAATATTTTCAACAAAAAGGTGGTCCCCAATAATAAAAGTAACTTAATGAAACATTTAATACAGAATTGAATTTTCCCGTGGTGAGCTGTCCCATGGTCTGTTGACTATATCAAGTTGGCCACAATGACGTCTCCTAGATCTGAAGTTAGTTAGTGCCATCAGACAAAGTCCAAATACAAATGATTGAATGGGCTGGTTCATTCACTTAAATTCAAGTGAAGTGAAGGAGTGGCCTTGAGGTTTTTTTTTTTTTTTTGGATGCTTCCCCTTGTAGCTGCATTCAACAGTTCTAATGATAACGGGAAAGCAAATGTTCCATTATTTGGAAGATCCTACTGATAGTCAGAAGAATGAGAAACATTAGACCTTAGGCTGATATTTATCCTGTGCTTGCAAGCCTTAATTCCTTTCACAAATAGGAACGAATTAGCCTAGCAAAGGTCTTCTATTTGATACTGGGTAGCTTTTCATGATCTATGAGAAGACAAAACTATATTAATGACTGCTAAGGAAATCTTGGGAAAAGAGAAAAATGGCTCTCTAGATTTCAACTGAACCTCCTTAGAGTGTAAGACTAAGTAGTTGAAAATGGCATCTTTACTTAGAACTTTGTGAACATGACTAGATTGAACCTTCTCTCTGTCTCTCTGTGTCTGTGTCTGTCTCTCTCTCTCTGTCTCTCTCTGTGTGTGTCTCTGTCTCTGCCTCTCTGTCTGCCTCTCTGTCTCTCTCTGTGTGTGTATACACACACACACACACACACACACACACACATATAGTCCACATTTCAATACACACATTCCATCATTGTGTGACATTTTCTCCTTTTCAATATGATTTATGCCGCTAGCATGAATATTAAATATATGAGACTGCTTGGAGCAATGAATTGAGGTGTGCATTCATTCTATAGGGGTGTGTGAAGAGATACAATTTATGTAATGTCTAAGGGTATATGAATACATTGACCTTGGTATTTTATTATAATATAAAGCTGTAATGTGGCTTTTTCCCCTAATTTTCTATTTTCCATTTGGGTTCTGTGGTCTTGCATGTCCTTCATGGAGGGTTAAAACTCAATCAGCCCAAAGGTTTTGTTTCGCCCACTTCATGGCAAGAAATTAGGATGCAGAACCTTAAATTTTCTTAAAGTAATGATCTTAATTTGTTTGCTTTTTTTTCCCCCTCTAACCAATTTTGAAACTTTTTAGATATGTCCAGGCTCAAAAATCTGTCTATAAATCCAACTCCTCTCATTTTATATCATTCAGAAATGGATTTATTTTGGACCCATATAACCAGGATGAGGTTTTTCCTCTTGAAATATTCTTTTCTAGATGGCAAACCTGACAAACTTCAGATGATCAGTTTAGCATCTGTCAAAAGTTGTGTGCATGTTGTTATAAGTGTTCCTCAATCTGATCTGATGCCCTGAGCTGCTAAGAAAGAAAGAAAAAACATTTTAATATTTGTGCAAAATAAGAAATAGTAACTGTGAAATTTGTTGAATATGTTCTACAACTGAGAAATGCATAATGTGCCCGATTTGAACCAACATTTATTTTACAGTGCTAACATCTGAAACCGTTAATCTGGTGGTAATATTCTTTTTTATATATGCACAGTTACTACAAGTGGAATGGTGGCTCAGTGGTTAGGATGCTGTCAGCTGAAAAGCTGGCAGTCTAGGTTTGAAGCCTGAGTGCCACATGATGGCGTGAGCTCCCATCCTCACTCCATCTCTTGCCCACCTAGCAGTTTGAAAGTGTGCAAATGCAAGTAGATAAATAGGTATCATGTAGAATTAGAATTCTTTATTGGCCAAGTGTGATTAGACACATGAGGAATTTGTCTCCTGTGCATAAGTTATCGGTGTACAGATTGATTATTATCATAGATGTTGTAAAATAACATTCATCATGAAACATTAGATACAACTCTTAGTGATAGTCATGGATGCTAAATAACCAATCAACATAAAACAAACCAGGATACTAAACAAAAAAATATAAATTGTAAGATACAGGCAACAAAGTTACAGTCATAAGAAGGTATGGAGATAGGTAATAAGGAAGATGAGAATAAATGATGGTAATGTTGCATTTCTGGATAGTTTGGCAGGTTTGTGGGGATTGGTTGTTTAGCAAAGTCATGGCATGGGGGGAAACTGTCCTTGTGTCAAGTGGGAAGGGAACAGAAGTCTCTTTGACATCATGCTGGCTACATGACTGAGGAAGTGACTTAAGATACCTCTGGCTTAATGGAAATGAACACCGTCCCCTAGAATCAGCAATGAATAATGAAGTAAAATCCAAAAGGCCTCCTTCATCTTTTCAGATATACCCATAGTTATTTATTTCAACTTAAAAGCTGAATGTTCTAATCCCATGATGGCGAACCTATGGCACACGTGCCAGAGGTGGCATACAGAGCCCTCTCTGTGGGCATGTGAGCTGTTGCTCAAGCTCAGCTCCACCATGCATATGCGCACACCTCCCACTGGCCAGCTGGTCATTGAGTCCGAGCATATGCGGGTGTATGTGGTGTGCTTGTGGGGGATGCATGTCCATGCATGGGTTGGGCACATGTGTGAGGGCACGGGGGACACATGCACATGTGCAGGAGACACAGCGCATATGTAGGGATGCATGCACATTGTATTTTGGGGATTGTGCATGCACACATGCATTCGTGTGGACACGAGCATCCTTTGGGCACTCGGTGCCGAAAAGGTTAACCAGCACTGTAAATCTAACCTGGTTATTTTTTTTTTCCCAGTGTGAAAATCTACAGGTTTTGGACCTCAGCCTGTGCTCTATTTCTGTTCTGACCCAAACCTTGTTCCGAGGAAACAAAAACGAAATGGAGCAAAAACTTTTTAATGATTCTTTACGAATTCCGTTCCTTCCCATTTAAAAGGCTATTTCAAACTAATTGTCTCTGATAAGAATGAGCCTTGCCAAGGTTGTGCAAGGCTGCCAAGAACACTAGATAAAGTTGCCAAGAAGTATTTCAAGCACAAAGAGTCTCCAAAAACAAACTAAAAGAGTCCGAACATCCTACAAGGCTTAAGTGCAAAAACTTCTTTGCTTCCTACAAAGAACTCTGGTTTCTCAGCTAGCTTTTATCTCTTAAGGGAGGGGCCATTACATTGCAGCCTTTCTCCCGAGTCTCCCGTGCTGCTGCAGCTGCTCTTTCCTTCAAGCAACCCTGGGCACACGCGCACTGGGCACAGGCTCCTCAGGAACCTCTTCATCACTGCTGCCAGCCTCCACCATCTCCAAAGGCAGCACTCCACTCCCCGATGGTCCTGGCCCCATCCCTGCATCACACACAGGCCCCTCATCTGAGTCCTTGCTCTCTGAGACCTCAGCCATCTGCACCTGCTGCTGGCGAACCACAACAATTTTTCTTCCAGTAGCTTGCTGGATGAACAGCAAGACTGCCAAAGAGCAAACTGAACAAAGACTTAAGACTAAGAAAGAAAAGAGCACAGTATGAAAATATGGTAACTTGGTGTTTTCATCCATTTTTAACAGAATAACAGAGTTGGAAGGGACCTTGGTGGTCTTCTAATCCAATCTCTTGCTCAAACAAAAGTCCCTATATTTTCCAGGCAAGTAGCTCTTCTTAAAAGACTCCAGTGATGCAGCACCTCCAACTTCTGAAGGCAAGCCATTCCATAGGTTAATTGTTCTCACTGTTAGGAAATTTCTCCTTAGTTCTAGGTTGTAAATTCTAGAAATTGCAGTCTAAAATCTACATCACAAGGTTCTCTTCTTGTTCAGTTTCCATCCATTGTTGCTTGCTTTGCCATCTGGTGCTTTGGAAAATAGTTTTACTCCCTCATCTTTGTGGTAGTCCCTCCAATGTTGGAAGACTGCTCTCATGTCAACCCTAGTCCTTCTTTTCACTAGATTAGACATACCCAATTCCTGCAACCATTCTTCATATGTTTTAGTGGAATACAGATGTTTTAGCAGAGAAAAGATTTTTATCTATGACTAGACTTTTATGAGTTTGGATAAGTATGAATGCAAGAAGTAATCTGATTCAATGTCCCATCTTAGAACAGAACAGAACAGAACAGAACAGAATAGAATAGAATAGAATAGAATAGAATAGAATAGAATAGAATAGAATAGAATAGAATAGAATAGAATAGAATAGAATAGAATTCTTTATTGGCCAAGTATGATTGGACACACAAGGAATTTGTCTTGGTGCAAATGTCCTCAGTGTACATAAAAGAAAGGATACATTCATCAAGAGTCAAGAATCAAAAGGTACAACCCTTAATAATAGTCATAAGTTACAATAAGCAATCAAATCATGCTAGGAAATAGTCAATATAGATCGTAAGGATACAAACAAGCAACAAAGTTACAGTCATACAATCACAATTGGGAGGGGATAAGGAGTGATGAGAAGATTAAAAGTAATAGTACAGCAGCCTTTGTAAACAGTTGGATAGTGTTATGGGAAATTATTTGTTTAGCAGAGTTCAGGAAAAAACTGTCCTTGCGTCTAGTTGTTCCGTTGTGCAGTGTTCTATAGTGCTGTTTTGAGAGTAGGAGGTGAAACAGTTTATGTCCAGGATGTGAGGGGTCTGTAAATATTTTCATAGCCCTCTTTTTAACTCGTGCAGTATACACAATTATTTTGCTATGTCTCGTATCTCCCTGTATGACTGTTCTTTATTAAATGTTGCTTACTAATTTAGTGAATGCTGTGATGAGACTGAATTGAAGGCTTTTGGCAATAAAAAAAATTAAGGGTATGCCAACATACATAATTCATGCCAACACTTTGTTTTCTGGGGTTTATGTGCCAATGGATGCTATACAACAGTTTGGATTCAAAAGAAATGCCTCCTTTAGAATAGGTGAAATGTTCACATAGCAGTTCCTTGAAGCAGGTGCGGTTTTCCCTGTTCTTTGTTATTATGATCTTGTTTTGACCCACCTCCCAAACATAAAGGGAAAGGAGGTCCAGCAGCACCAGCCCAGAGCCTCTCTCTCTCTCTCACACACACACACATGGAGACACACACATCAGGCTAACAAAGTCTCTAATTCCTGTGGAAAGTGAAGCTCGCTCCCAGGAGTCTCTCTACCCACATTCTTAAAGGAAGTCCTGGAAAGTGTGCTTGCTCTTACCCAGCAGCAGACACACACACACACACACACACACACACACACTCAGAAGGTGCATCCAACTCTCAGCAGTGCCGATTCCAAGAAAGAATTCTAATAACATTCCTGACAGGATTCAGAAGTTCAGAATATCATTGGCTGACCGACAGGAGACAAATAGTTGTCTGCCACACCTATTCCTCTCCAGCACCCACCCTGCCTTTTATCTCCAGAGCTAGGGTAGGACTTAGCTAGCAGCGGTGGCTCTTCCATCCCCAGGACCGTCCCATAGAGTCTCACTGTTCTCCTCTCCTCTGCCTTCTGCACATCTGTGCATAAACACGGGACCCAGATGTTCCTTCTCTTCCTCACCAGGCACCTCCGGACATGGGGCTGTTGACTCTCCATCTGAGGGCTAATGGATGGCCCAGGCTCCACCTCTGTCTCTGTCTCTGACAGCTCCATTCCCTCTTCCCCCTCAGAGCTCTCAGGTTGCCTTGATGCTGGCCCCAACTCCCACTCTACCTCCTCATCTGATTAGGCAGCTGGAGGGGCCAGCAGCTGACAGGCCACAACAGATCTCTTCTACAGTCGCAGGACAGTCCCAGGAAAAGACACAGCTATTTTAAACAGTTTCAGAGAGGTGGCATGTGCATGAGCTCTGAAACACCTTTTCCCCTTAAAAAGGGAATCTGTAAACAGCTCTAATATTAAGCCATACACTATAAATTCTACATCACAACTGAATGCTTCGATTAACAATTTAGTTTGGCAGTAGCTAACTTTGAATTTTAGTTTACAGTGATATTATGCACTGTTTCCAGACTTGCACATCATCCCCACCTGCATATTGTTTCATACATTGTGCGCACACACGTACATGTGTGTGTCATTATCTCTATGTGTGTCATTAAGAAGAAATTGCATCAGTGGAAGAGTTCCAGGTGATGAGCCCATTTCAGATCATGGCCTAACAACTGAGTTTTCTTTCTAATATAAAATGTCAAGTTTAAAGACATTTAAGTTGAGAAGGAAGAGAAGAGAAAGGGTGAAAAGCAAAACCAGAATATACAGTTCTGTTACTCTCACAATCATTGGAGCGATTGTAGTTGTGGTAGTACTACCAGTAGGGATTGTAGTGTTATTCCTTGATAGGAACAAGACTAAGTTGTGCCTATGGTGGTAAGAATAAGGCTGGTGTTTCTGTTCTGCAGAGAAGGAGGAGGATTGGTGGTCATGGTGGTGATTGTGGTGGAGGAGGAAGAGAAGGAGAAGAGGAAAAAGAAAAAGGGAAGGGGAAGAGGAAGAGGAAGGGGAAATAGATGGACAAAGAGAAGGGGAAGAGGAAGAAGGCACAATTGCTTCTTTTTCACTATGTTTAGTTCGGCCTTGCAGGGCGGTGGATGAAGGAGACCTAAGAGCCAGGCAAACAATAATTAACTGAGATGTTATATGTTCTTTGGAAAGCCCAACTTTGTCAAGTTAGATGACAATGTACCCACAGCCAAGAAGCCTTAATTAATTAGACAGGTTTGTATAGAACAGCGTGAAATTGTAAAGTAGCCAGTTTCTTCCCCCACCTCCGGGCCTCCATATTTTCTGTACTGTGGTGATTAATGTGCATTGTTTCTCCCCCCCCCCACAACGCCCCCTCCCTGTGAGAAACCAAAATTGCCTTCTACAAGGTCCCATGCTGGTTTAAAAGCTCAGGGTAAAGTCATCTCTTGCTAATCTACATTAAAGGCCACTGAATGATCTCCTATGATAATAGTGCCATTAAGACATCCCCCACAGTGCATATTTGTGAATGGAGATGTTTTCTCATTAATAGGATGGAAGTTTTCCCTTCCCACTTTTCTGACATGGCAGCCACCCAAGCAGCTTGATGCCATTTACTTAATCAAAGAGGAGTAACCAGAGTCTCATTTGGAACGAGAACTCTGTAGTGGAGGATGCCTTTTTAATGAAAACAAAATTAAAGAATTCGCTCAGACTGCCCTTTCTACACAATCTAGCCCTCAGACCTGTCACTATGCCTGGTGGAAGCTTGGTCCCTAGTTCTAAAATGTTTTTTTTATTGTTATTTCAAGAACAGACTGGACAATTGCAAGCCACAAAGAAGGAGGGGGTCGGTTCTCCAAAGCAGGGCAAGAAGCAATGGATGGAAACTAATCAAGGAGAGAAGCAACCTGGAATTAAGGAGACATCTCCTGACAGTGAGAACAATTAAATAGTGGAATAGCTTGCCTTCAGAGGCTTGTGCTCCAACATGGGTGCACCAGCATTGGAGGTGTTTAAGAAGATATTTTTTTTTTCATGTGGCTGTTGATAAAAATAGGATTGCCAACATCCAATGACGGATATGGAAGGAGGAGGAGGAGGAGTATTAAGCCTGGGTTCCCCAACCAGGGTTAAGGAGACAAGCTAAACAGAATGTACAGCATTAGTCAGATAGGCACACAGATAAATGAGTGAGATAAGCTTGTATGTTTGTTAACATACAGTAAAAATAACAGATACGCTTGTGCTATCAAAAATATAGTTTATTCCATTATGAGTTCATAGCATAGTCAAAATAACAGTCCAATAGTCATGTGTCATTTAGTCAGTCCATTCAAGGATATTCAATTAGCAAAGTCCGTGCAGAATATCCTATGTGTTAAGTACTTGGACATGGGTTGGAGTAAATGGAGACAGTCTTGAATGTGAACTTTCAGCTCTTTATTGCATAGTGACTTCTCAAAACAGTCCCATCATTTCCAGTTTTTACTTTAAATACTTTAAGCACCCAATGGATTTTTCTCCTGGAGGTAATTTGGCATCTTCATATACTTTCATTACCTTTAATGAATTTAGTTCTTTTTCCATTGCCTTTTGCCAATTCTCCTGATCCTTAGCAGGATACATCCTAAGTTCATCTACACTAGTTGGACCTTTAGTTACTTGGCAAACTATACTTGCTTGATACCTATCAGGTGGTCTAGTTATACGTGTAATACATCTAGGTATTACTGGACTTACAGGTGGACTTTCATTTATTAACTGTTCTTGATTATCTAACTCTTCCTGATCAACTGTTTCCTCTTGTTCCGGTCCTATTTGCTCTTCGTGGACTTCTTCTTTAATTGGACTCTTCTTATAATTAGTCTGTTCTTTTTGCCTTTTGCAGGGTTCAATAATTACTTCATTATTTAAATCTTGCTCTAATCTATTCCATCCTATATGTTCTAGGAATTTAGCACTAGCACTGGTGTAAACTCTAGATGTACCTGGTTCCCAGAATCTATAAGATCTATGATTAGATTTATATCCTACAAAAAATAATCTTTTAGCTCTATGCTGTCCTTTTTGTCTGAGTTGTGAAGGGATATGCATCCATGCTGGTGCTCCAAATGTGTGCATGTAACTTAAATCAGGTTTTGTACCATGCCACAATGTGAATGGTAATTCACCTGTTGTTGAATTAACAACATTATTTAACATATGATTACCACACATTATTGCTTCTCCCCACAAATTGGCAGGTAATCCTGAATCAGACAACATAGTATGTGCTATTGATTGTAGTGTTTGGCCTCGTCTCTCTATAAAGGCATTATGTTGTGGCCTATATGGTGCAGACTTTTTATGTTGAATACCTAACATTCTTAGTCTATTCTGGAATTTATTATTTGTAAGTTCCACACCATTATCTGTTATAAGAGTTACTAATTTCTTTTTAGTTTTCTTTCTGCAAATTTAATCCAATTAAAGAGATTTAGATATGTTTCAGTTTTGCTCTTCATTAAATAGCAAAACCCATATCTAGAATAGTGGTCCATTATATTTAATATGTATCGAGCTCCTCCTACACTTGGTTTTTTCGGACCTATTAAATCTGCAAATACTACTTCTAAAAGCTCTTTGGTAGTAAATCCATCAACTCTATTAGCCGGTATGACCTTGGCTTTGCTTTGATTACAAGCATAACATTGCAAATACTTATTACAAGGTTTCAAACTTATTCCTTTAGATAGTTGAACAGTTCTCTTAAGCATTTTAAAATTTAAATGCCCTAGTCGTCGGTGTAACAAGTGAATACATTCATCATGAGGTTTCTTATTATCATAAACCGTGTTAGCCACCTCTAAACCATTATCATTTAACACATATAATTCACCTCTTAAAGATGCAGTAATTTTCTTATCTTCTTTTTCAATTATGCAGTTATCTCCTTTAAAGGTAACTACATATCCTAGTTTAACCAAAATTCTAACTGAAATTAAATTAAACTTAAGTTGTGGTACATATAACATTTTTACATTCTCTTTTATGAAAGAACAATATGTTATACCTTGACCTTTAGCTTTCAGTTTCCAGCCATTGGCTAACGATATCTGCTGTGTACTCTGGGACATTTTAATAAAATTTTTGTTATCATTTGTTATACAGTGGGATGCTCCACTGTCAACCACCCATAAATTATTTTTTACAGCTCCGTTAGTATACATGGCTAACTCTAAATTTTTATTTATCTTTTGATGACTTTTAGTATTCTGGCCAGCATTCTGGCGCTTTGCTTTTTTACAAAATCTTGCCAAATGTCCTCTTCCTCCACAATTAAAACACTTTTTAATTGCGTATGCAGTAGGAGATTCATTATCTTCTTTTTGAGGTTGCTCAAAAACTGATCTCTTTCAAGTCTTCTTGCCTCTTCAATCAATCTGCCAGTTATATCAGTGAAAGTTAGACTTTCCTTAGGCAATATTTCAAGAGAAGTGACGTAGTTATCATAACTTTCGTTTAGTGAAGATAGAATTATATAGACTTGGTGTAGTTCAGAGAAAATAAACTCTTTCTTGTGCAGTTCTTGAAAAATGCTTTTTATAGAATTCAAATGACTCAGCATATCACCATTCGTTTGGAGATGCGTCCTGAAAAGCTTCCGTGCTAGATTTATGTGAGCACCAACGTTATCTCGGACATAAATCCTCTTCAGCTTCTGCCAACACCCAACAGCCGTTTGCTCTCCACGGATATGAACAAGTTGCTGGTCAAAAAGTGTTAGTCCTATTATGCAAATAGGTTTAAGGAGACAAGCTAAACAGAATGTGCAGCGTTAGTCAGATAGGCACACAGATAAATGAGTGAGATAAGCTTGTATGTTTGTTCATTTTTTTGCATAAAGTCTTTTATCTTTAGTCTATCTTCCTCAATCTCTGGATCCCATTCCTCTATGTTTGGTGGGTTTTCAATTATGTTCCACAGACCTTCTCTTCATAGAAGTAGACTACATTTTATAGACCATGATACACAGTTTGTTCCATCCAGCTTGGATATCAGGGACAAACTTTGGAGATTGACTTGTGCCATGTTTTCTGATATGGATATAAAACTATAATTAATAAAACACAGCTGTCTGTTTACTGTAATGTATAACAACACAAACTCTCACTTTTACATAAATCTGTTTTATCCTAATTAAACTGACTTTGCAGCCTCTGGGCCCATAACCAGTGTTAAGCCTGGGTTCCCCAACCAGGGTTAGGGAGACAAGCTAAACAGAATGTGCAGCGTTAGTCAGATAGGCACACAGATAAATGAGTGAGATAAGCTTGTATATTTGTTAACATACAGTAAAAATAACAGATACGCTTGTGCTCTCAAAATATAGTTTATTCCATTTAGAGTTTATAGCATAGTCAAAATAACAGTCCTTTAGTCATGTATCATTTTAGTCAGTCCATTCAAGGATATTCAATTAGCAAAGTCCGTGCAGAATATCCTATGTGTTAAGTACTTGGACATGGGTTGGAGTAAATGGAGACAGTCTTGAATGTGAACTTTCAGCTCTTTATTGCATAGTGACTTCTCAAAACAATAACAGTGAACTCTGCCTTATATAGGCAACCCTTGTGAGAATTGTCCAATAGCGAGCTATGAACGCTAGCTCTTTAAACCAATAATAATCCTCTGTTAAGGGCCAATCGGATTCCTCAGAACTAACCAATCTGATCTGGCCGCCTAACAGCCAATCAGAAGTGCAGGGCCAGAACCCTGCACTTTACCTCAAGCTCATACTTTATAAACTATGGTACATACATAACACCCCTTCCCCCTGGCTTCTTAAATTACGGTGTAGTTATATAGTCTTTTAAATAGGACGGTTGTCTTTTGAGTCTTTCGGATTTTCGTTGGACTGGTTGATTGCAATCCTGTTGAGGTAGATTGTGGTTTGGCAGTGGCTCTGCTTCTTGCTCAGGTGCAATTTCTTGCATTGCAAACAATTCTCCTTCCTGCTCCATTTCCTGAGTCTCACTTGATTCGTCGCTCCCTTCGAGCAGGTTCCCTGGAACGTCATCTTCTTCTGTACCTCCCCCCCCCTCGGTTTGGTCATGGGGGAGTTGTTGACTGGCCGTTGTGAGTCGTGACCGTAATTGGTCGATATGCTGTTTCCACAGTCTATTGTCACAGCATTTCACTATGTAGGATTTGGGGCCGGTCACTCGCACTACCGTTGCCTCTATCCATAACGGATCGCCTGATAAGTTTCGTGCATAAACGCGGTCTCCTACCTGGAAAGTGCGATAGCGGCCACTGGATCCTATTGGCTTTTCCGGTTCGTAAGCAGGGTGCAACCGGTCGAGGTGGGAACGGAGTCTTCGTCCCATCAGTTCCGCGGGAGTTCTGCCGGTGACGCTATGTGGAGTTATGTGTTGCAAAAGGAGAATTTGGTTGACTTTGTCATCGATATTGTCATAGTCCATTTTCTGCAAAGTCTTTTTAACAAATTGGACCATGCGTTCCGCTCTGCCATTGGTCGCAGGGTGCACAGGCGAGGTGAGCGCATGGCGGATGCCGCGGTCAGTGAGGTACTGCTCAAACATTAGTGCCATAAACTGTGGCCCGTTATCGGACACCAGGACGTCAGGCAATCCGTGGGTTGCAAAGAGTCTATTTAGGATTTTAATCACTGCCTTGGAAGTTGTGGCCGTCATATGATGAATTTCTAACCAATTGGAGTATGCGTCGACTGTCAGTAGGAAGGTATATCCTTTGGTCAGCCCCGCGAAATCCAGGTGGATTCTGGACCAGGGTCCATATGGCATCTCCCATTCAGTAGGCATGGCTTTTGGTGGGGCGTTGCTGGCTTGTTGGCACTTGGAACACGCTTTGACCCACTGCTCGATTTGCCAGTCCATGCCCGGCCACCATACGTAGCTTCGTGCAAGTGCTTTCATCCGCACGATGACGGGGTGGCCCTCATGCAGAATTTGTAGCAGTGTCTTCCGGAGTCGTTCTGGGACAACGACTCTATCACCCCAGATTACACAGCCTTTTTGGGAAAAAAAGTTCAGTCTGTCTTGCTTTAAACGGCGCGAAGTCATCTGGGACTTGGTCCAATGACCATCTGCGTTCTACCCAGCCGAGGACTCGAGCTAGGGTGTGGTCTCGTTTGGTTTCTCTCGCGATGTCACGGGCGGTCATAGGTAGCGAGTTGAGTGTTTTGATCTGCAACGTGGTTGCCGTTGGTGCTGGATCATCGAGAGTCTCTGGAAGCGTTGCTCGGCTTAATGCGTCGGTGTGGGGAATGGCTTTCCCCGGGCGACATTGCAGGCGATAATTATAAGCAGCTAGGAATTCTGACCAATGGGTCATTCTAGGGGATAGTATGTAGGGGGTTTGCTTGTCCCCGGCGATTATCCCTAGCAATGGTTTGTGGTCAGTTATAATGGTAAATGTCCTTCCATACACATATTCATGAAATTTCTTTACAGCTGAAATGATTGCGAGAGCTTCTTTATCAATTTGTCCATAGTTCCGCTCTGCTTGTGAAAGAGTCTTCGAAAAGTATGCAACAGGGGCTTCGTTCCCATTAGGCAGTACATGACTCAAAATGGTGTCCACCCCGAAGGGGGATGCATTGCAGGTTATAACTAATGGTAAAGTCTTGTTATATTGCATAAGTACAGAGTCAGATGTGAGCAGTTTTTTAACATTCCAGAACGCTTGTTCTTCCCAGTAACCCCATACCCACAATGCTTTTTTATCTAATAACCGGTGTAACAGTTCAGCAACAGTCGCCTTGTGCGGTAAAAATACATTATAGAAATTAATGAGGCCTAAGAATGCCTGGAGATCGGCCTTGTTATGTGGCCTGGGAGCATTTTTTATCGCCTTTAATTTATTTTCGGTAGGGTGAATGCCCTGGCTATCAATCCGATACCCTAGAAACTCAACACTGTCAGTATATAAGTGACATTTATTTTTTTTCACCTTAAGCCCTGTCTCTTGGAATTTTTTAAGAACACATTTCAAATGATCCTGCAAGATTTTTTTGGTAGGGGCTGCAATTAATACGTCATCAAAATATGGAACCACGCCCTTGATTCCCTGTAACAACCTTTCCATGAGGCTTTGGAATATCCCCGGGGCTACACTAACCCCAAATTGTAATCGAGTACATTTAAAAGCACCTCTGTGCATTACAATTGTTTGTGCTTGAGCTGTCTTTTCATCCACTGGTAGTTGTTGATAAGCTTGAGCTTAATCTAATTTAGCGAAAACCTTTCCGCCCCCCAAGGAATGGAGGAGGTGCTGCACCACCGGAACTGGATACGCATTCTTCTGTAGGGCGTGGTTTAAAGTGGCCCGGTAGTCCCCACAAATTCGGATTGCCCTGTCTCGCTTAATGGGTGTTACAATAGGGGTTTCCCATGGAGAGTGATCGATGGGCTTCAACACCCCTTGAACAATTAGCTTGTCGAGTTGTTCGTCGATCTTAGCTTTAAGAGCGAATGGAACTCGACAGGGCTTCAAGCGAATTGGGGCTACTTTTGGATCTAGACTAAATGAGATTGGGGTCCCCTTATACTCACCTAAACGGTCCGCGAAGATGTCGCTGAACTCAGAAATAAGGTCTTCCTCCCACTCACAACCACCGACTCGGTTCACGCCGGCCACTTCGATGCTGAGTGGCGCGAACCATTGGAGGCCTAATAGACTAGGCCTATCTCTGTTGATGATCGTTAGAGGTAAGTACGCTGTATGCTTCTTGAAGGAGACTCGGACTCGGCAGGACCCGACCACGGGGATTCGATTTCCTTGGTAGTCCTTGAGGATAAGGCGTTGAAATTGGAGATCTTGGTGTTGGATTGTGGGGATAAGTTGCTTGAGTGTCTTCCAAGACACCATCGAGAGGGACAATCCCGAGTCGACCTCCATGTGGCAAGGCTGGTTCTCGATGGCTACTGTGACTCGGATTTTCTTAGTGTCCAAAACTGAGGTGTGACCTATAGTGATAGTATGGTGAGCCTCTTCTTTTTGCAAAGCTCGATTTCTGTAGGAGTGGTTTACTGGTTCTCGCCTTACAGGATGGTTTCCTGTCGATTGGCAATAGTTGGCCCCTTTTGAGGCCTGGTTGGCTCCTGGTAAGCTGCGGCAGACCCGGCTGATGTGGCCTCATTTCCCGCACTCATGGCAGAGTGCGTCGCGGAATTTGCATTCGGCCCTGGCATGGTTTGCTCCACAGCCAGCGCAAGGGCGTAAGGGCTTAGGGCAAGAGTCCCAGTCGGACCGCAGTCGATGGACCCCTTCTTCGTCGCTGTCTGATGACGAAGAGAGATCCTTGTGGTCTGTTATTGTAAGCTGCCCTTCTGAGTTGGGTAAGATTTCGCCGGTCGGTTGTGTTGCTGGAGTGCAGCTTCGCCTCAATTGTGCAGCTGACTTTTTGGTCCCCTCCGCAGCCGTGGCTTCGGCGATGGCGTCAGCAAGGCTGATGTCGCCTTTCGCCATCAGCTTGCTTTGCATGCCTAGTGCATCTAATCCCAGAATTACTCGATCTCTTCGTGCTTCTTCTAAATCGGCGAACCCGCAGAGGCCCCCTAAATTCCAGAGGTCCGCCACGAAATCGGCCACGCTCTCTCCTTTTCGCTGGTTCCTCTGATAAAACTCGTGGTGTCTCACGAGTGTAGGCACCGTTGGCACATAATGGTCTCTCAGGATGGGTTCGAGGTCGTCCCAGCTCATGGCTTTCACTTCTCGAGGTTTAGCGAGTGCTTTAGCCATTTTAAATACAGCTGGGCCGCAGTGCGTCAGGAACAGTGCCCGCTTTTTTTCTGGTGTGGCGTCCTTCAAATTATTCATCTCAAGAAACATTTGGAAGCGATCCATGTAGGATTCCCAATCCTCTTGGTTTGGATCAAACGGAGCGGGTGGTACGATGCCGCTGGACATGGTTCCGTTGTTGGCGTCGTCTTTCACGTGCTCAGTATTGCTTCCTGGCTTCTTAGGTTCAGACGTCTCCAAATCTCATCCTCGTCGCCAGTGTTAAGTACTTGGACATGGGTTGGAGTAAATGGAGACAGTCTTGAATGTGAACTTTCAGCTCTTTATTGCATAGTGACTTCTCAAAACAATAACAGTGAACTCTGCCTTATATAGGCAACCCTTGTAAGAATTGTCCAATAGCGAGCTATGAACGCTAGCTCTTTTAACCAATAAGAATCCTCTGTTAAGGGCCAATCGGATTTCTCAAAACTAACCAATCCGATCTGGCTGCCTAACAGCCAATCAGAAGTGCAGGGCCAGAACCCTGCACTTTACCTCAAGCTCATACTTTATTAACTATGGTACATACAAAACACCCACAGTGTCTCTGCAGCCCTCCTAAGCTCCGTTTTTGCTGGCAGAGGACTGCAGGAGGCTGTCACAGCCAAAAACAAAGCTCGGGAGTCCATTTTCACGGGCAGAGAGCTTGGCCCACCACAGATGCGACTGA